>SDVV010006432.1:0-18461 GCA_016164225.1 Gammarus roeselii
GGGGCCTCTTTAGGGTCCCACAGTTTCTCAAAAGGCTCCCAAAGGGTCTCAAGGGAGTCCCAAAAGGCCCCAGAAAGATCCAAGTGGACCACCCCAAATCCACCTGGTCTCCCAAGTCCCCCGGGTTCCCGAAACCCCGGGTCCTCGAGTCCCGCGGATCCCACGAGTACCTCCTCTCCCTGGGTCACCTCCTCTCAACCAACCTCGATACATATAATAATAATGATAAAATTCAAAATTTATCACCATGAAAAAAGGGCAGAGAAAAATAATAGAGCCCAAGCAAGAAGAAATAATAAAATACTAAAATAAAGTGTTAATGATCTATAAAATGAATAAACATCCATCCACCCCAATTGTCTCGCTGGAGCGAAAGTTCGTTAGCTAGCACGTTAAGGGATTCGATTGGGGTGGAGCGGAACGCGCCGGTTGTGATTCGCAAAGCATTGTTTGCGATAGTCGAGAGTATTTTTGGCTGCTGAACCGTAGACAACGGCTCCGTAGTCCATGCGCAATCGTGTTATTGCTATGAACAACGTCATTCCGGTGTCCATGTCGGCACCGAACTTCAGGGATGTTACCGATTGGATAAGTCCCGTCGACCTTATGCAGTGAGTCGCCAGGGCTGCGATGTGGGGTCGCCACGTGAGTTTAGGGTCCCACACAAGAACCAGGAATTTTATCATTTCTTCGTATACTAGAGGGGTGTTGTGCAGCGTTAGGGCTGGTTTCAGGTGTAAGCCGGGTACAAGGGTCAAGAGCATGCTTTTAGTTTTAGAGGGCGAGAATCGGAATTCGTTAAGGAAAGTCCAGTTCCCGACTAGGTTTAAGCACTTCTGGAGTTCATGTTGAATTGTTATGAGGCTGGGGTGTCAGTAGCTTATTTGTCGGTCGTCCACGTAAAGTGATGAGAGCAGTCTTCGTTTCGGGGAAGAATGTCGGCTAACTGATCGATTTTGAGGAAAAAAAGAGTGACACTGAGAACGCTTCTCTGAGGACGCCCGTTTCTTGCGGATATGACGGAGTCTGAGTGTCGCCAACCTTGACCCTGAAGGTGCGGTTTTGAAGAAATTGGTGGATGAAACGTGGTTGGCGACCTCTCAAATCTTTACGGTGAAGATCCTACATGATCCCGTATTTCCACGTAGTGTCGTATGCTTTTTCAACGTCGAAAAATATGGAAACCACATGTTCTCTTCGGACGAAGGCCTGTCTAATGTCCGATTCTAGTCGTACGAGGTGGTCCATTGTGGAGTGGTGCTTACGGCCACCGCACTGGATGTTTTTAAGGCCTGCATGCATTTCAAGGGAGTCGACTAGACGTGAGTTTATCATTCTTTCCATAGTCTTACATAGGACGCTAATTAGGGCAATGGGACGATAGTTATGCGGGTCGCTGTGACATTTTCCGGGTTTGGGTATCGGGATAATTACGGGTTCCCGCCAGTGATTGGGAAAGAATGAATTTGAATACAACGTATTGAACACATTTAGTTGGTGCTGGAGAGCGTTGTCAGGAAGGTGTTTGATCATGTTGATGTGCACTCGGTCCGGCCCGGGTGAGGTTTCACGAGTGTGGTCGATGGCATACTGTAGTTCATGGAGGGAGAAAGGTTTGTTGTAGAATTCTTCATTTGCGGAAGTGAAGTCGATTTGCTCGCTTTCTCTTGGGATCTTTTCCCGTTGGAAAGAAGCCGTATAATTTGTTGATTGCGATATTTGGCTGAAAGTCTGAGCTAGTTTGTTCGCGATGTCCGCGTATGTGGATAGCTCGCTCGGGGCGACCTTGGATACGTTTGATTTTTCCCCTCACTTGGGAAAGAGGGGTGTTTAGATTGATTGTGTTAACTAATCGTGTCCAGCCTTCTCGCTTCTCATCCACGCTAAGTTTGCGGAACACGGCAGTTTTCTTTTTCCAGGCTACTCGGTTCCTGGGGGAAAACGTGAGCGGCGGAAGGCTCCGTACATCTTTTGACGCTGGTCCATTGCTTCTTGTACCTCCGGGCACCACCAAGATTTTGGGAAAAATGTTGAGGGTAAATATTGGGGAATGCATGTAACAGCTGCACTTAAGAATTTTTCGTATAGATGAATGACAACGTCGCGCTCTGAAATGTCTCCGGGAAGGCCCTTCACATCGTTCCATGCGACATGTGTCGAGTATTCCTCCCAGCTGGCTCACCGGTAGTTGAATCGAAGTTCCTGTGCGTCGGGATTGTTTGGTGTCGGTTAGTAAGGAGCGATATGATCACTGGGTTGTGATCACTGTCATGTGTTAAGGCAGGACTCCCAAACGAGTTGGGGAGCTGAAGTAGGGGAACAGATTGATAAATCGATGGCGGTTTCACTTTGAGGGTGATCAGAGTGGGTTGGCCGTCGTTGAGAAGGACCAGGTTGTGAGTGTCTATGGTGCTGGCCATTATCACTCCCCTAAGGTCTGTTCTCACGCATCCCCACATTTTGTGGTAGCTGTTGAAGTCTCCAAGCAGGAGTACGGGATGATGCAGTTGGATAAGCAGATCGGTCATTAGTGCCTCCATGAGGTAGTGGTTTCGTGACGAGTAGATAGATACCACTGTAATTGGTCTTGAGATACATATCTTCACTGTGACAGCTTGGATTTCTATTCTCAGAGAGGTGATGAGGTATGTCACATTATTGTGACCTTCGCGACAGTGTATGACATATTGAGGGATTGTGAAGGTGGCCGTGACACGGAGTTTGATATCCTGGAGGCCTACCACCAAAGGTTTATGGGTAGAGATAAGCGATAATAATTAGTCTCGTTGCTTTTAAATCCCTGGCAATTCCACTGAAGTACTGTACTGTTGTTCATTTCGGATCTGTTTCACGCTCAGATCTTGATGGTCTGGAGCGGTCGCGTGCTTTGTAAGAACTTTCGTGGTGTTCGTGTCTATAAAGCGCAGGTGCCTAGATCTAGAGCGTTTGTAAGAGCGTCCGCTTTCTGTAGAACAAGATCTCCTAGACTCACTGCGTTCTCGGTTGTGAGTGCTCTTGTAGGAGGAGGAAGACGAGGGAGTACGATCTTTGTGTTTGCTTCTTGAGCGAGCGCGTTTCTCTTCTATGGAGGGTGCTTCAAACATTATGATGGGCTGCGTAGTGGTCATTGTGATAGTTAAGTCGAGTGCGGTGCATGGTCGATCAGTGGTTTCGGGTATCAGTTCTTCGTTGTAGATTTTCAAAGCGTCCTCGCGCAGGCGATGATCATTCTCACTTGTGGGATGCTCTGGTGTTGGGCATGTTAGCTGATGGTTGCATACCTCACTTAGGTTTTCGCTGGGTGTGGTCGCAGTAAGGACGGTCAGTAGTCGTTCAACGCACTGATCAAAGCGAGCAGTGGTTCGTGGGATGTTGCTAATCTTTCTATTTCGTGACGAGAGGGCGTCGTGTATCCCGCGGTCGTCGTCGGAGGAATCTTCGTTCCTTTGCATTTAGGTTTTCGTGTTAGTTGACCTCTCTTTGTGGTCTCCTGGGGCAGCATCCATCGCAGTGCTCTCCTGGGCACTGGAGGATTCATGGCTTGGGGCACTCGCCTCTATTACGAGAGCGGTCGCTGGGCTGGTTGTGATAATGTTAGGTGATAATAGGTTGTGTTGACGGTATAACAACGAGTTTCGTCTGAGGGGGTCATCTCAGTTGTAGATTTAACTGCTTTGGCGTAATTTAAATTACGGCAGTTCGGGCTTTCATCGTAAAAGATTTGGATGGCTTGTTTGCGTGTGACTCGGCGGTCGTTTTGTATGATTGTCATTACTTTTTGATCCATGTACTTTGGGCAGTTGCGGTCGAATGCCTTATGGTGGCACCGGCAGTGGTAGCATTCAGGTTGGCGGGTTGTGCAGTCCTTTTGGTCATGCTCGCCGGCGCACCTCTTACAGCGTTGGGATATGTTTGGCTGGCAGTATTTGATGACGTGGCCGTATTCCAGGCATTTTTTGCACATTGCAGGCCATATCGCCACTGGGTAAGTTTTCGTTTTCCCCTGTTCGCCCGGGATTACTATGAATTCTGGTGTGTCGCGTCCTGGGAAAGTGATTTGATATACGGTGGTGTGGGTGTTCCGTGGTTTGATCCACTTTGCTAGAGAAACGTTGGTGACTCCGTAATCCTTAGCTAAACCTGCTGCGGAAGCGCTTAGAACTTAGAAGTGTAGTTGGAATTGTATATGATTCGTCTTGTAACGTTGAAGAACGGATGTGTTTCGATAGTTACTTTGTGTTTGGCTATTTTGTTATTCCTTTGTATAGCGTTGCTTTGCTCGATTTTTATTACGTGGGCCAGATACTTCTTTCCCTATCGGTTCATGTTCATCGGTCTGCCTCCCAATTGTTTGGAGAGCGAGTTCATCATGGGGAATGGGTTCTTTGAGGGAGAAACTTTGTTTGCACCGCCATCTACAGGCGCTATGAGGAAGTGGGTAGAAAATGATGCTGATCTTCTCTCCTGGGTGGGAGGGTCAGCCTGGGGGGAGTAATTCGCGGCCGCAGGCTCTCGTCGCCCGACTTAGTGCTCCGTTTGGTATTGCAAGATCTCCCTCTCCATCTTGTCCTGGGGGCAGTCACCGTGTCCCGTAGAGTGGTAGTTTACTTTGCAATAAAAGCAGTGAGATTCTTCAGATGGGCACGACAATGGATCGTCCCGTTTATCGTGATCGTCTTGACAGCAGTGTGAGCATCTTTGCTTACCTTGACAATCTCTGCTCGGGTGTTCGTATTTTTGGCATTTATGGCATCGCATCAGACATCTTTTGAAGGGTGTAACCTTGGTTTTGGCGTCAAAGAATGGTATGTCTATGTAGTTAGATGGGGTGGGGCCATTGAATTTAAGCAAAAGGGCCGTGGTGGTGTTTCTTTTAGGTTTAATTTTTGTTGCGATTTCCGCTTCAACTATTCATTCCTCGTATTGGACGAGTCCGATGATGAACTCGTCGGCTTCATCACTCGGGAGACCCTCGATGTAAATCAGGCCTTAACTCGTGGAAAAAGTTGGGCGTGGTATGATTTTGCAAGGCTTTACGCATATTCTGTTTTTGGAGAGCATAGTGTCACTTTGAAGTTTTGTGTTTACTTTAATGGTGAAGCTGGCGCTGGCGGTGATGTTCAGAATTGGACGGCCAGTCATGGAGCCCAGTTCTTCTCGTAGTATATATGGGCAAATATCCGGTCTGTCTTTGACATCGAATGTCATTTTCAAGTGTCAGGGGAATTTAGGGCCGTTTTTGAATAGGTTGTGGTCATCAAATTGAGTGTATTGTGTCCGTTTAACGTTTCTTGGTGTTCGGGCGCTATGAGTTTCCGCTGGGAGGAGAGCTATGTTATCAGAGAGGTCAGAAGCGGAAGCACACGAATAGGTTACGGGTTCTCTGGCCTCTATCCTCTTCATCAGCTCATCCAGTCGGGTATTCACAGTTGCAAAAAGGTTCTCGAGTTTAGTGAGGCGTTCACCGACTTCACTGGAGGGCGCCGAGCAGTCCTCAGTCTGCAGCTCGGGAAGGCCAATCATTCTACTTATCTTGCCTAGGGTATTCTGCATTCCGACTATATTCGCGTCCAGCTTTGAGAAGCGTTCATTTGTGTTATCGACTACGACCTGAGTCAGGTCTCCTGTCGATGAGGACTTATGAGGGGTTCGTCGTTCTTTTTTGCAGACAGGTTTGAGTGCGACGCTCTGGCGGGGCCGTCAGCCCCTTTCCGATAGGGCATGGTCTTGCCCATTATTTGATCCCCGGCTTCTACCCGGGGTTCTATGTACTGAAGGTGGGGCCTTCTTTTCATTTATTTCTATTGTATATATGCGAATATATACACTAACCTAATCCTCAAATTTACTCTTAAAATAAATCTCAAATCTTTTTTTTTGCAAGTTTGTTTCTATTCTAATTTTCAAACTCCGGTGTCAGTGGGGGGCTCATCTATTTGTGCACCAAGCGAGGGGATGTAGCTACAAACTGAAAGGGGGGGGACGGTGACGGAATATTTTAAATCAAAACATTCTTACACAAAGGGACAAATGATATTTGGTGGTTAACGAGGACACCACGGGAAGGCGGGTGAGCCTGAGGTGCCTTATTGCTCTCGCTCTAAAGAGATGATAGTCGATCTCTCCAATCAAGTTGAAAATTTTCACCTTTACGCGACGATATCAAGTCTCGGAGCGATATGCGGTTAAGAGCGGTGATCGGCTCTTATTTTGATACAGCAAAAAAATAAGCTTCGAAACCCAGGAAACTTGCAAACTTTGGAGCTTAGACGCGAAGAACAGTATGCGATGGTGTTCTCGAACTCACTTTCACTCATTGGTTACAATACTGCCTCTGCGCAAAGCTTAAAACGAGAGAATAAAGATATCTACCCTCCTGTTGGGCCGTGACTCTATAGGGCCCGTAAACCTAACAATGCCTAAGGGGGAGTGGGAGTGAGCTGGTGAAACGCAACTGCTAAAAGTGGTGGATAACAACCAAAACAGCAATGGAGTAGAGGACAACGAGTCGCAGTGAGCTATGTATCATGTATCAAGTAAGTCTTTGTTTTCCTTCTTTTTTTCAATGTTCGATTTAGGTTTACTACTGCGCAAAGTTAAAGTCCTTTACTCGGCGAACGTCTATGGTACGTATGTGTGCCACAGGAGGTACAGGAACTCCCAAGGTGCTAAGGCTATATGGTCCCAGTACTCCCCGGATGGCAGTAAGGAGGATAAACACACTACCTACCATGCTTCAGAGCCCCAAGGATCCGCAGTAGTCCTTGAGATGTGGGCTACGCGCTTCAACACCTGCCAAGGGGGAAGATGAAGATGAGACAGAAAACGGGGATCCCATGCATGAGATCTACACTAGGTGTAGGAAATTCCACGCATGAGAACAGCAAGAATGAAAAGAAGGAATAGTCATAGAAAAGGGTTGCATGAAAGAAAGACCGACACTTAGCTGTGTTTTGCCACCCGAAAGAACAAAAGTAAGAACTGGTATGTAAATGTTACAGTGTGCGTGTCTGTGTGTGCGTGCGTGAGTGTGTTTTTGTGTGCAGCGACTATTAGGAGAGTTGTTAAGAAGGAGTCTGAAACAAGTTTAGGGAAATTTGAACTAAACATAAGATGCAAATGAGGTAACTAAAAGTCAAGCAAATTGGGATGGGGGGAAAAGGAGAGAGTGAAGGGTGAAGAAGAGGGGAGTCTGAAGGGAATAAAGGTGTTCACCCCCCGGTTGGGTCGTGACTCCGTGTGACCCGTGAACCCAACAGATGCCTAGGGGGAGGGGGGGGATTCAAAATAAAGCAAGCATAAATAAACTAGATCAGAATGAGATGATTCCTCTATAAAATACCTAGGAACCGCATGCAATGCAGTACAATAGATTTTATTGCAACGGCAATTGAACGTTTTGAGAGATATCTCACACATAATTCTGGTTGGTAGGAAGTAGAGTACAACCAAGGAAGCATACAAGCGATCAGAATTGTGAGAGCACCGTATAATAAAGGAGATGGTAGCTGCAGTGAGAGGAGATAAGCCCCTCCTGTCTACGTCAGAAAAGAGAAGGCAGCAGCAGATGTAGAAGTAAGTATTCTTTAGCAGACGTCAGAGGTGCATTGGAACCGCTCGTCTCAATCCAATGCAGCTAATTCTCCAACTACTCGTTGGGTGGGAGCATCAGCCTCGAGATACACATATAGGCAGCAGGAAAGTGAACGATCAGCGTGGCAGTGAAACTTTTGCTCGTTACCAGTCGCTAACTAAACTAATAGCTGCACATAAAATGATCGTGATAAAGAAATGAGTTGCATCATGCACTCAATCTCTCGATACGTAGCTAGAAGTAGATGTCATGACTAAAATCAAAGCAACAGGTGAGAAAATCTGGAGTGTAACGAAGACAATAGTCAAATCTTCATGATAAGTTTACAACATTTTCCACTGTAAATTGGCTTTGAATTTCAAATACACTAACGTGTGAGTTACTGTCTGTTTATCAAGTAATTTCAGACAGATTTAAGACCCTTATGTAATGATTCAAGTGATCAGGAGACATGAATTGCTCATAACTCGATGATGTTGTTCATCAGCAGTAAATGCTGCAAGATTACATTAGATTAGAGCGACAAGGCTTTCTCGTGCATACGAGTTCCTGGATTGGGGAGCTGTGAAAACGTTCAAAAATTCACAGGGCGGGTTGCTGTCTATTGACAATAGGCACACTGAAAATAGACAAGCCCAATGCTACAAGAAAACTTACTAAAAAACGGGCAAGCTCACTAACATTAAGACAGCTCACTGACATTAAGACAGCCCAATGGCGTTCGTAAAGCTCACTGATATTAGTAAAATCTACTGACATTAAAACGGCCCACTGACATTAAGACAGCCCCCTGACGTAAGGACAGCTCAATGATATTACGACAGCTCACTGACATTAGAACAACTCACTGACATTTGGACAGCTCACTAACATTACGGCAGCTCACTGACATCGGTTAAACCAATCGACATTAGGTAAGCCCACAGCGTCATGTGAGCTTACAGGCATAATTCAGACGTCAATATGACGTTAGCAGACTCCCGACCACAATGTCAGCTCAAAATCCTAGTGTCATAAGTAGATACAAGCGTCAATATGACGTTAGCCGACTTCCGACCACAACGTCAACTCCAAACCTTAATGCCATAAGTTGATACAAGCGTCACTATGACGTTAGCAGGCTCAAAATCCCAACGTCATAAGTAGATGCAAGCGTCACCATGACGTTAGCTGGCAGACTCCCGACCACAACGTCAGTTTAAAATCCTAGTGTCACAAGTAGATACAAGCGCCAATTTGACGTTAGCAGACTTTCAACCACAAAGTCAGCTCAAAATCCTAGTGCCATGAGTTGATACAAGCAACATACGAGATGGGGAAAACCAGGAGAACTCTTTCACATGTTATGGAAATCAACCGAAGACGTCACAAGCCGTCAACTTCAAAATATGATGTCTCGAAAAACTATTTGTCTAATCCTTCACAAATTTTCCCTATATCTCTACGTTGATTATGTTTACATTATATCAAACGTTTTTTTCGGCATGACATTGGGTTTTCAGGAACAAACTCACAGAAATATATTTTTAATTACTTATTGAACCATTCTAGATTATTTGCATATATATATATATTCAGTAACCATGATTGAGAAGTTTGCATTAAATATGTACATTAACACGTCTGACTTGCAAAACAATGATGATGCAGTTGATCGGACATAAAAAATCGAGTTGCACCGTAATTTTTTTTCAAGTCCTTGTCATAAAGTTCCAGTTAATGCCTTATTCATCATTCATTTAGCAATAGCAGGACAATGATGGTGTGGCTGATTACATATTCCATTACTTTATCAGAGCTACGTGATGTATTTTTAGTCACGAGCTACTCTGAAGGTATATTTACTTCTTGTATTTAGCTCAGATCTGTTTTCAAACAATTAAACGTTCTTTCCATGTTAACGAGCCTTAGTATCATGTCCAAGGGCTCGTATGCAAGTAATGCTGCACTGGTCAACAGCGACACTACGGCACGTTACTGCAGTTAAGCTGCACAAAACCACGCAATAGCGGTAAGGTTGAGACTGGGAGAGTATTTACACGACCTTGAACGACCAAGTGGGAATAGCTATCCGCGGCAGAAATATCAAGCTAGTTTGTGCAACTTACGATAGTTGGCTACTGAACACAGCATCACAAAGTGCAAAAATAAACCAATCTCTAAACGTTTTGATTCATCAATATTTGTTGAAGCGGTTTCAGGGATTGGATTACGCTTTCTTCTCTCTATTCTTTGTTGTTAAGAGAAATACTTAGCGCAGCAATAATTCCTCTTCACCCGTTCAAGCGTAGTGGGGCTATATATTCAACCGTCACACAAAAAATCAGGCTTCGTAGGTTCTGAACATAAGATCCAAATGTTACCCGGAGGCCTTTCGTAAAAAAAACTACTCATGTCATATAAGTTTCACCACTCCATAACAGACAAGGTGTCTCTGTGGTTGATGTTCATGTAGCCCTATTCTCTTCTCCATCCCACGCAATATCCTCTCCAGTTTCAGACTGCCCCCAGCCCCACTCTCCAAGCGCCCTCTTGAAGGGTTGGTAGTACTGCAGTCTGAGTAACACCATTTCAGGCCGGGATCGCAGGCTATGCAGCAGTCCCGTGGGCTTGCTCTCCAACACGCATACTGCCACCACTACCAGTGCGCACACAACGCATACTAGAGCCCGTGCAAACACGCCCACAAACCCACACACAACTGTCCAACGGGAACGTCGCTGTCCTCCTGACCAGGAAGACGCTGAGTAGCCCAGTGAGTGGGTACAGCGGTTGCTTTGAGAGGTACCACTGCTATTATTACCCGTTTGGTTGGGGTTCAGGTGCTGGTCGGAGGGATAAAGGTGTTGCTGGTGGGATAGAGACTGATGATGAGGCGGAGGCTGATGCAGGGTATTTTTGTTAGAAGCCGAGGTATTACTGCTGACGGAATGTTTAGAGGGCGTAGCATGGAGTTGGTGCTGGTGGTGAGGATGCTTGTCCATCGCTGGGATGCTGTGAACGGAAGCGAACGACAGCTGTGGGGACAGGCTGCTTCGCGTGTCCAAGGAGGCTTTACCGAAGTGCTGCTGTTGTTGGTGGGAAGCAGAATACGAGGCATTCCTGTGAGGGGAGCCGTGGCGAGACGAGCCCGAGATACTGTGAGGGAGCGTATGAGAAGAGTATGTTGACAACAAAGGACTGCCGGCTGCTGAAGACATTTGACTGAGCTGCGGTGAGGCGTGAGGCTGAAGCAGTGGACTTGCCTGCAATGAAGCCGAAGTGCCATGAGCTAGCTGTGGCGTATTGTGACGCTGTGGAGAGGGAGGCGTGTAGGCGCTGATGTGGCGCGGCAGGGAGCCTGTAGGGTAGTTTATGCCGGGGTGGGCGTTGGTGGCGGAAGAGCTGGCGCCCTCAGGCAGGTCCAGCGTATGGCTTCGACTGTAGGCGCCTCGGGACCCTGGTGGAGGAGGACGTCGTGTTCAAGTCACATCCGATAGTATTGGAAGAAGGTTAAGGGATTAGGTTAGATTAGAGTAAATACGGATGCGTATCGCAGCAGAGTCAATGTCAACGCCTCAGTCAGGACGACGGAGATACAGAACACAATTTAAGTCAAAAAGAATCTCAAGATTAGACGATAGTAGCAGGGCTCCTCAGAGCGTTGGAGTCTATGTCCTTCTAGCACAGAGAGCAAAGAATCGCCTGTAAATGAAATCACTTAGAATGCTAGAACGTTAGCATTCTGAATAGCAACGCAGTACTTATGCTTTTTTTTCTAAGAGGACAGTGACATTGTTAACGATCCGATTCAAGAATTGCTAAAACCTAGTCAACTTGTGCTCCAGAAAACCAACACGAGCGTGTTGGTATTTTGCTTTCTGCATCAAAGTGCTGGAGATTAGATTAGAGTGATGTGGCTTTCTAGCGCGCTGGAGCCATCGTCCTTCTGGCGCCAATTGTCAAACCAGCAAACAGTGCTGCATCACGTTAGTCTTCTTCTTTTATATTTGAGTTAGGTTTACTACTGCGCAAAGTCAAAGTTCTTTACGCGGCGAACGACTATGGTATGTACGGGTGCCACAGGAAGTACAAGAACTCCTAATGTGCTGAGGCCATATGGTCCCAGCACTTCCCGGAGGCAGTAAGAAGGAATAACACACTTCCTACCCTGCTTCAGAGCCCCAAAGATCCGCAGTAGTTCTTAAGGTGTCGAGCTACGCGCTCTAACACCTGCTGAGGGGAAAAATGAAGGAGAGACAGATAACGGGGATTCCATGTATGAGATCTTCACGCATGAGAACAGCAAGAATGGAAAGAAGAAGGAATAGTCGTAGGAAAAGGTTGCATGAAAGAAAGACCTAACTTGGCTGTTATTTGATACCCGAAAGGAGAATAGTTAGAACCGGTATGTGTATGCTTGAGTATGCGTGCGTGCTTGTGGGCAACGACTATTAGGGGAGTTGTTAAGAAGTCTGAGACAAGATAAAGGAAATTTGAATTAAACACAAGATGCAAATGAGGTAAATAAAAGTTTTGCAAATCAAGATGGGGGAGTAAAGGAGGGATAGTGAAGGGTGACGAAGAGGAGAGTCGGAAGGGAAAAAAGGGTGTTCACCCCCCCCCCCCCGGTTAGACCGTGACTCCGGGCGGCTCGTGAACCTAACAGATGCCTAGGGAGGGGGGGGGGGGCGTCAAAGTGCTGGAGCGTGAAGATGAGCCCGGACCAGTGATCGCGACGCTCTTCCCTCACAAGCGCGAGGAAAGATGGTGTGTCATCATCGGTGACCCTAAGGCCAACTCCCTCAAAAGGCTCATCCTCCAACAGAAGGCCAAGGGGAAGCTTGACTTAGTGGCACCCGCTGGCGGCCATAACGGGTATTGGTTGTACTTTTCTGAGTGACGCCAATATGGGCTGTGATCAAGAGTACATGGTGCCGCTCAGGATGAGAGAGGCAGAGTCTGACTCAGGATTCTGAGAGCGATCAAGTGTCGCTATTGAGCCCTGTAGCCGGGGCTTAGAAGAGTGCTACCGCAACTCCTGCGTGTAGTAAGAGGCGACTTATAAGGGGCGGGGCGAGGGGGCTAGTAACCCCTTTCTATTTAAAAAATTTCCCTAAAAGACGGCAAGATGAATTGGGGGAGGACTCAGGATTCAGGAACCCTATTGTTAGGGTCGCTGAATGTGCGTGTTTTTTGTCCAAATGAAGCAAAGATTGGTGAGATGTTTGTGAGGAGAAAATTAGATGTGTTGGCGCTGAGTGAGACTAAGTTGAAGGGTAAGGGCGAGTGTGAGTTTGGAGTGGTAAGTGGAAGTCATGCATGGATGAAGGTTGAGCACGAGAAGGAGTTGTGATGTTACTGAGTAATTGACTGGCTAGTAGCGGTACCCAGCGTAAAGAGGTGTCCTCAAGAACGATGCGGGTGAAAGTAAAGTTGGACATTGAAAAATGGGTATTTGTGAGTGCGTACGGACCTGGTAGCGAGAGGAGTGAGGAAGAGAGGGAGCAATTTTGGACTGACATGAGCGAGTGTATTGAGAGTTTTGGAAGTCAATTCAACGTGGTTGTACTGGGCGACCTTAATGCGAGAGTGGGAGATGCAGTTGTGGATAATGTGGTAGGGAGGTATGGCGTTCCTGGTAGGAATGACCGTGGAGAAAACCTCATAAGATTATGCATGGCGCAGGAGCTGGTTGTCGGGAACAGCCTGTTCAAGAAACGAGATAACCACATGTACACATGGATAAGGACGGCAAATGGTGCAGTGGTGGAGAGAGCGCTGATGGATTTTGTGCTAATTTCGAGGAGTGTCTGACCATCTGCTGGTGGAAGGAAGATTAAGAGTAGAGCATAGGTGGAAGAGGCACAAAAGAGTGGGAGGAGGAAGAGAGGGAGAGAAAGTGAGTGAGCTAAATGAGGAAAGCAGTGCGGAGAAGTTCCAGCAGGCGTTGAGAGAGGAATTTGACAACGTGAGAGGGCAGGACCTGCAAGATGTGGAGAAAGAATGGGAGACATTCAGAGATGCCTTGATGAGATGTTCGAGAAATGTGTGTGGTGTGTGACGTGTGCAGTCATACGGGCTGCGAATGGTGGAACGAGGAAGTCAAACTGGCGGTGGCGAAGAAGAGAAGAGCTTTAGAGGACTGGTTGCAGACGAAGTCGGTGGTGGCCTATGACAACTATAAGGAGAAGAGGAAGGAGGTTAAGCGAGTGGTGAGGAGAACCAAAAGGGACGCTGATGCCAGGTGGGGCGGACGGTTGTGCCAGAATTTTGAGGAGTACCAAAATATGTTCTGGAATTAGGTTAAGAGGATGAGAAAGGGAGAAACCGGAAATGAGGAGGCGGTGTATGATGAAAACGGCCAGTTGTTGACGGCAAGTGGTGGTGTACGGAAAAGGTGGGCCGAGTATTTTGCTGAATTGTTGAATGTCGAGGATGACAGAGAGGCTGACATTGTTGATGTGGGTGGTGGTGCGCGGATGCCGATTTTTGGAGAGACACTTGTTGCGGACATTACTAGGGAAGAGGTGGTGGAGGTGATGGAAGCAGCGAAAGCCCATGGTTTGGATAGCGTTGCAAATGAATGCCTGAAAAAGGGTGGAATAACAATTGTCAAATGGTTGGCGAGGCTACCGAACATCTGTTTTGTGGCGGGCGTGGTACCGATTGAGTGGCGCAGTGCCTGCATGGTCCCGCTGTATAAGGGCAAATCAGATAGAAATGGATGCTGCAACTCAAGAGGTATCAGTTTGTTGTGTGTGGCCGGAAAGTTGTACGGGAGAGTGCTGATCAAAAGGATTAGAGAATGTACGGATTTCGCTAATAGAGGGGAACAATGTGGCTTTAGGAGTGGTAAAGGGGAAGCGCTGTGGAGGGTGTTGCGTTGGTATGAAGTGGGCGGGAAGTTGTCGAATGCGGTGCAGAGTTTCTATGTTGGCAGCCGAGCATCTGTCACAGTGGAAAGAGAGGTGAGTGATTAGTTCATAGTGAAAGTGGGTCTAAGACAAGGCTGCGTGATGTCTCCCTGGCTGTTCAATCTCTATGTGGACGGAGTGGTTAGGGAGGTGAACGCGAGTGTGCTGGTCGGGGATTGGAGCTGTTGGAAGCGAATACGCGGAGTTAGCAGTTGAGCCAGTTGCTGTTTGTGGATGATACGGTGCTGGGGGCGGATTCAGAGGAAAAGCTATGTAGGCTAGTGTCTGAGTTTGGTAGTGTGTGAGAGGAGGAAGCTTCGAGTGAACGTGGGTAAAAGTAAAGTAGTGAGATGCTCAAGGAACATCGATGCAAGCAGAATTAGTGTCCACCTAAATGAAGAGTTGTTGGAAAAAGTTTAGTGCATCATGTATCCGGGACCCCATGTGGAGAAGATTGAACTTAGTGAAAACTGAGGTGAAGTCTCGAGTGAAAGAGGGGTGTAAAGTGTTGGGAGCACTGAAGAGCGTTATGAACTGCAGTGCGTTGGGGATGTAAGCAAAAAGAGGGCTGTATGAGGGTGTCGTTGTCCAAACTGTGCTGTACGAAGCTGATGAGAGCAGAGGAGAAAAGAAGGTTGAATGTTTTCGAGATGAAATGTTTGAGGGGCATGGCTGCTGGAGTGTCGCTGAGAGCCAGGTTCCCTAATGACGTGGTTCGAAACAGGAGATGGTGAAGAAGTTAGAGGGCAGAGTTGATTCGCGTGTTCTGAGATGGTTCGGACACATGGTGAGGATGGATGAAGGGAGATTGGGAAAAAGGGTATTGAAGGCAGAGGCGAGTGGACGTAGGCCTAGAGGGAGATCGATGTTTCTGTGGATGGATGTTGAAGCAGGCGTTAGGAAGGAGACGCGAGTGTGTAGGTAGCGAGCGAGCGTGCACTGGATAAGCGTGAATGGAGAACGATTGTGAAGGGATGAGTTTTGACGCTGCCCTGATGTGCTTTCCCGCCCTGGGCATATCGTTGAGAGACGATATGGTCGTGGGCGGAGGGGGGACCGGTCATCATGACGCGGCAGGGGTAAACCAGTCACACTGTCGGGCCCTGCTGCCGACACTGACCTCGAACCGCACTCATGACCATGAGAGTGTGTTGCGCAATAGAGCTAAGGTGTGCGAGTGTGAGTGTGTGAAAGTGTGAGGTGAGCCTTGCCGTCGACCATCTCCCTTCCGAGGAGATTTCGGCCCAGTGTCTGTCTTCTGATCAAATGAGACTTGACCAAATCAGTTCACGGAGCATCTGCATCCAATATCCAATCGTGTGCTCACGTAGTCAGTTCAATTCAATGCACATAAATACTAGATGAATCAAGCCATATGGAGCACCCCTCGAGTACTCACAAGCGGCGTGTAACGCCTGTGCGTCCTCGTGTGCCTCCAGGGAGTCTCCGCCCACCTCTAGCCCTTCACCCACGCCTTCCGTGCCGGGCTCCAGAAGGGGAGGCAGGTTGGACTCGGGGCAGTAGGAAACGTTGCGGCTGCCTGTAAGGAAGGTCAACTGATGAGGCGGCTCTAAGAACAGACAAATTCAGTGTCCTGTACTCACCTGGTGCTCTCAGGACTGCTCCACACCCCCAGCAAAGTCTAAGTGCAGAGCAAAACAGGAGACACAAATGCCACAGCACGCCAGAATTGTAAAATTACGACACAATAATGGGGTCAAAAAAATATGACATTGTTTTTCAGGCATCAGATCATACAAAAATTCTTGTTAGGCTCAAAATAGAAATAAGATATATGTACATACATTTCAACATATGAATTAAACTTCATCAGCCTAGTTAAAATCTAAAAACTCGTCATACATCAGATCAGCGAGGGTTTGCATACAGTGAGTGACATCTGTCAATTGCCTTACGTCAGTAGGTGAGCCATTCCACACACCAATACATCTCACACTGTAAGACCTACTGCACAAATCAGAAGAGCAAGGAGGAAACACCAGCTTCAGCAAGCGACCTCGAGTACCAACACTTGGAGCCAAAAAAAAAAACATAGATTACGAGGCCTCCAATTTATTCTGCAGAATTTTCCAGTATTTGGTCAGGTCTGCCCTAAGATTAGAGACTAGGCTTTCTAGCGCGCTGGAGCCATCGTCCTTCTGGCGCCGAATGCCAAACCAGCAAACAGTGCTGCATCATGTCAGTCTTTGTTTTGTTTTTTCAATGTTCGAGTTAGGTTTACTACTGCGCGAAGTCTAAATCCTTACGTGGCAAACGTCTATGGTATGTACGGGTGCCACATGAAGTGTAGGAATTCCCAGCACTCCCCGGATGGATTAACCCACTACCTATCCTGCTTCAGAGCCCCAAGGATTCGCAGTAGTCCTTAAGTTGTCGGGCTACGCGCTCCAACACTTGCCGAGAGGGAAGATGAAGAATAGACAGAAAACGTGGATCCTTTGGACGAGATCTACTCAGGGTGTCGGGAATTTCACGTACGAGAATAGCAAAAATTGTGAAGGAGAAATTCTAGTAGTAAATTTTTTTTTTTGCTGTATTTTGCCACCCGATGGGAGAGTAGTTAGAACCGTTATGTGTATGTTTGAGTGTGTGTGTGTGTGTGTCGGAGTGCGTATCGCTGTGTGTGTGTTTGTGTGTATCTGTGTGTGCGTATCTGCGTGTGTGAATGTCAGCATGGCCGAGGGCGCAATGCGTCTAGAACACACCTACAGGACCTAGAGGTGTGTGTGTACACGTGTGTGTGTGTGTGTTTGTGTGCAACGACTATTAGGAGAGTTGCTAAGAAGGAGTCTGAGACCAGGTTAAGGGAATTTTAACTTAACATATGATGCAAATGAGGTAAATAAAACCTAAGCAAATCAGGATGGGGGAGAAAATGAGAGATAGTGAAGGGTGAAAAAGAGGGGATCCTGAAGGGAAATAAGGGTGTTCACCCTCCCGGTTGGGCCGAGATTCCGTGCGGCCCGTGAACCTAACAGATGCCTAGGGGGGGCAGTTTCGACAGGAGCACAACATGACTATTTCCAATGCTCATGTGAAGTCCACCATTATAACATCCACAATACATCCTTCATCAACCCACCTCCCAAAATCATCGTATTCGTAGGTCACCAGCAACTGGCTCTCAATGTTACGATTTCTCCGAAAATTGTACTGATAAGATGACAAAAAAAATGTTGCTCACAAGTTACTTAGTCAACCGGAGTCCAACTATTTTTTCCATTGATTTGCAGCAAACCAAAGTCAAGCTTGAAGGTCAATATAGTTCAAAGAATCCCTGGAGATTTGCCTTGAACATGAACAACCAGCGACTTGCTCCAGACTTCAGGGTAACTCAACCTGCCCTAAAGTTTTTTGAAAAATTAAACAAAGAGGAAGGGAGAGCTCTCAGCTCAGCTCTTCAGCAGATGGGGAGGGAGGCCATCTGGACCCATACTGAAACTGTGATCAAGAGCCGAAAGAACACGTAGGATGTTCAAGGCAACCAGTGGTCCACAAGAAGAGAAAGGATATTAATAATGATAATAATAAAATCTTTATTGACAACCAACTTGGGCATAGTTTTACAATTGAGATATCTTATTTTAGGGTTACAGTGTGAACCAAGTTATAAAATTACCGCACACAACTAAGAACAAGTTACGGCATACAACTCTATCCTGCCTATGCGTATAGTAATTCTCTCCATCGCCTTAACAATGACGAGGCAGCGAGCGCATCACCAGAGCAGATTGCAACGAGGATTTCATTTGGGAAGTTCATAACTCGAGTCATAAGGCTGTGTGCCGCTTTACGGAACAGTACCTTGATGTGATCTGATTGATTTTCAGCAAAAACCCTGCTCGCTGACATCGAGCGAGGGACCTGCATCAGCCGTCTAAATGTGTCATTATAACTCACTGTCAATTTCCTCACGCTATATTGAAAGTATTTTCTCCACATTGCATTAC
>SDVV010006433.1:0-18460 GCA_016164225.1 Gammarus roeselii
GTGGGGCAGACGGTTGTGCCAGAATTTTGAGGAGAACAAGAAGATGTTCTGGAAAGAGGTGAAGAGGGTGAGAAAGGGAAAGACCGGAAAGGAGGAAGTGGTGAAAGATGAAAACGGACAGTTGTTGTTGGAAAGTGGTGATGTACGGAAGAGGTGGGCTGAGTATTTTGATCAGTTGTTGAATGTCGAGGATGACAGAGAGGCTGACATTGTTGCTGTGGGTGGTGGTGCTCGGATGCCAGTTTTGGAAGAGAGACTTGTAGCGGACATTTCCAAGGAAGAGGTGCAGGAGGCGGTGGAGAAGAGAAAAGCAAGGGAAGCCCCTGGTTTGGATGGCGTTGCGACAGAGTGCCTGAAAAATGGTGGAGTAACGATTGTTGAATGGTTGGTGAGGTTACTGAACTTGTGTTTTGTGACAGGCGTGGTATCAATTGAGTGGCGCAGTGCCTGCATTGTTCCGCTGTATAAGGGCAAAGGAGGTAAAAATGAATGCTGTAACTCGAGAGGTATCAGTCTGTTATGTGTGGTTGGTAAGTTGCACGGAAGAGTGCTGATCAAAAGGATTAGCGACTGTACCGACTGCACAATTGGAGAGGTACAGTGTGGTTTTAGGAGTCGTAGAGGATGCGCCAATCAGATTTTTGCAGTGAGACCGGTCTGTGAGAAGTACCTTAGGAAGGGAAAGGACGTGTTCTGGGCTTTCGTGGATCTGGGGAATGCATACGACAGGATTGACAGGGAAGCGCTGTGGAGGGTGTTGCGTTTGTATGGAGTGGGCGGAAAGCTGATGAAAGCGGTGCAGAGTTTCTATGTTGGCAGCCGAGCATGTGTCAGGCTGGGAAGCGAGGCGAGTGATTGGTCGTCAGTGAAAACGGGACCGAGACAAGACTGCGTGATGTCTCCCTGGCTGTTCAATATCTATATGGATGGAGCGGTCAGGGAGGTGAACCCGAGTGGGCTGGGTCGTAGCTTGAAGCTGTTGGAAGCGAATGGGCGGAGCTGGCAGCTGAACCAGTTGCTATTTGCGGATG
Organism: Gammarus roeselii; assembly: GCA_016164225.1. NCBI lineage: Eukaryota > Metazoa > Arthropoda > Malacostraca > Amphipoda > Gammaridae > Gammarus > Gammarus roeselii. Next base: position 1,032 of record SDVV010006433.1, read on the forward strand.
ATACGGCCCTGGTTGCGGATTCAGAGGAGAAACTATGTAGGCTAGTGTCTGAGTTTGTTAGAGTGTGTGAGAGGAGAAAGCTTCGAGTGAATGTGGGTACAAGTAAAGTGCCGAGATGCTCGAGGACTGTCGACGAGCAGAATTAGTGTCCTCCTAAATAGAGAGTGGTTGGAAGAAGTTTGATGTTTTAAGTTTCTGGGCTCCCATGTGGAGAAGACTGAATTAGTGAAAACTGAGGTGAAGTCGCGAGTAAAGGAGGAGTGTAAAGTGTTGGGTGCACTGAAGAGCGTAATAAGCTTCGGGACGTTGGGGATGGAAGCAAAGAGAGGGCTGTATGAGGGTGTCGTTGTGCCAACTGTGCTGTACGGAGCTGAGACTTGGGAGGAGAGAGCAGAGGAGAGAAGAAAGTTTAATGTTTTCGAGATGAAATGTTTGAGAAGCATGGCTGGAGTGTCGCTGAGAGATAGGTTCACTAACGACGTGGTTCGCATCGAACGGGGATGGTGAAGATGTTAGAGGACGGAGTTGATTCGCGTGTTCTTAGATGGTTCGGATGAAGGGAGATAGGTGGAAAAAGGTGTTGGAAGTCAGAGGCGAGTGGACGTAGGCCTAAAAGGAGACCGAAGTTTGAATGGATGGATGGTGTGAAGCAGGCATTAGGAAGGAGACACGTGAGTGTGGAGGTAGCGAGAGAGCGTGCACTGGATAGGCGTGAGTGGAGAATGATAGTGAACGGATGAGTTTTGACGCTGCCCTGATGTGCTTACCCGCCCTAGGCATATCGTTGAGAGACGGAATGGTCGTGGGCGGGGTAAACCAGTTACTCAGTCGAGCCCTGCTGCCAACACTGACCTCAAACCGCACTCATGACCCGGAGGGTGTGTTGCGGGGTCCCCGGCCGGACCCTTTTACGCAAAAGGGCTAAGGTGTGCGAGTGTGAGTGTATGAGAGTGTGAGGTGGGCCTTGGCGTCTGCCACCCCCCTTACTGGGGGATTTCGGCCTAGTGTCAGTATCTGTACCTGCAGCCAATATAATATACAATTCATCAGTTCCATCATATACGCAAACGCCGCCCGATCCTCTGACATTGCACACTAACAGATTATTTCCATACAAATAGTATAAAACACGGCCTTGCCCAGCGAAAGGGCTGCACACAGACTGCACTCATTCCCCACTTGCATGAGTCGCGAAGAGCAGTGGTGTGCGATAGTGTTTTCGATTTCGTCTTTGGTTACGGTACTGCCCCATTGCAATGCTTAGGTAGGTAGCTGAAAAAAGTTATGTTTTAACAGTAGCAGTAAAATGATCCCAAAGATAGTTTGAAACAAATCAAGCAATTTATACAGGGGTCAACACTTTGTCTTCATGAAAAGTTTACTTCAAATTTTCAACTTGAAGACAGTTTCACGTTTAAAGCTCTACATACCGATACTTCTCTTATGATGCTTTCTATTATGTTTGATGCATAACATCTTCATAATAAATAGTCCGAACCGAATAAAATCAAGTTGCTAAAATGCAAAACATAAACTTTCGTATTATTTTCTCACATAATAAGAAGTTACGTTGCATATTCAACTGGTCCAAATAAAATGTATCGACTAATTTTCCTCCGTAGTTGTATAAACCGGGATGCAAAAAAAAATCCAAGTGAAAATGTAAGTTATATGTTTTGTTTTTGCTTCCATCTCTAAAAGTTAGTTTGTTGTTCATTGATGACAACCATCGCAACAAAATTAGAATAGCTTCGAGTAACGTTATATTCAAATGTGGTGGAAGTCCTTCAACCAGTTTCAACCTGTAGACTGCTTCGAGTGACCACGGTTACTAGCACAGGAGAACACTTAATCCATGTTCAACCTCCAGGCAGATTAGAGTGACCACGGTTACTAGAACAGAACACTTGAACAAGGTTCAACCTCCAGACCGATTACCCACTGTTACTACCGCAGTAGAACACTTGAATCGGGGTCAACCCAACCTCCAGACAGATATTAGTGACCACGGTTACTGGCGCAGTAGAATAAATTGAACCATGTTCAACTTCCAGGCAGATTAGAGTGACCAGGGTTACTAGGGCAGGACTTACAATCCTACACAGAAAATAAATGCAAGGACGTCAATGCTGTCCCCAACTCACACGTGTTGGGCCCTATATCCGAAACGAACGGAGCAGCGGGGTTGGAAACTCCGGTTTTCTGGTACTTTGGAGGCACCTTCACCCGGGGATTGGTGCAAAGGATTGGGTATGACAGGCACCACATCTCGTAACCTCCATGGAGAACAACGGGTTTGCTCTTGTAGTGTGTGGACGGATCCCACTGAAAAGCACCACAAAAGAACATAAAATAACCATGTGGAAAAATTTAGAGTAATATTAAAGTAAAATCAGCTAAACATGCCCATGTTGTCTTTTATTTATTTCTATGAGCAGGAAGAACTAATGGAGTATGCTCAGTTTAAAGAGTAGAATATTACGATGTGATGGAACACAATAATTGATTAAAATACTTGAGAACTTTTAGTTTAAAATCCAAACCCGTTCTTTGCAGAGCCACATACATTGAATATTTTCTAAATAACGTTTAGCAGCTTAAGCTTTAAGCTATTCCGACAAATACTTCTACACTAGTCAACCGTTTGCTCCAACACACAACTTCCTCACTGCCCAAATAAAATATGATATGGTCCCAGGTTGATGAAGCAGTACATTTCTCGCACAGTGAAGTAGCCACTGTGGCTGGGGGTGAGCATACTGCTGTCGTACCCAATGTGTGTAGCAGGAGGCGAAAAATGATGTGTTGGCACTGAATGATACGAAGTTGGAGGGTGGGAGCAAATGTGAGTTTGGTGCGATGCGTGAAAGTAAACCGGGCGTGGAGGAAGTTTGTGCACGAGAAGTTGTGGTATTGTTACCGAGGGATCGGTTGACTAGTAGTGTTCAGGAGTGGAAACAAGAGTGCTCAATAAATTGATGTGAATGAAGGTTTAGTTAGGTAAAGAAATATGTGCGTTTCCGAGTGCTTACGGATCATTTGGCAAGCGGAGTAAGGAAGGAAGGGAGCCTTTTTAGACTAGTCTGGGCGAGTGTATTGAGTCTTGGAGGTCGATACAAAAAGGTGGTACTGGGGACCTAAATGCGGTAGTTGGAGATGCAGTGGTGGAAAAAATGCTAAGGAGGTATGGAGTTCCAGGTAGAGGAGCGAGATATCCACAAAAAGTGCTTAGTAGGTATGGCGTTTCATGGGTAACAAAGGCACGGGGAGCAGTGGTGGATTGAGGCTCTGATGGATTTTATGTTGCTTATGAGGTGAGTGGTGGGGAGGCTGTTGAATATGCGGGTGTTGACAGGATACGATGAAGAAATGTCAAACCATCTACTAGTGGAATAAAGATTTGCAATGGAGCAGAGGTGGAATGGGAAAAAAGAGGAAGTAGGAAGAGGGGTAGTGAAGGTGAGTAAACTGAATGTGGCCAGCAGAGCTGAGTAGTTGCAGTAGTCTTTGAATGAGTAATGTAACACACTGTGAGAAGGCTAGGCTTGAGATATGAAGTAAGATGAGGAGACATGCAGTGTGCGCCGTGTGGGCAGGTGAGAAGAAGAAAAATGGTTGGAAGTATTGGACCAATGAGTTAAAAATGACTGTGGCTCAGAAGAGGAAGAGCTTCTGAGGAGTGGTTGCCAAAGACTTTTAGTGCACTGGAGTCGACGTCCTTCTGGCCCTTGACGTCAAACCAGCCGTCAGTGCTGCATCACGTCACCGAGAAGTCATCGTTCGTCTCTGGGATTGCTTCGACTCACGGCATGCTCTGGTCACTATAATTTATAGGAAAAGATCGCCATTCAAAAGGAGCGGAGACGCAGTGGCCCTTTGAGATGAAGGAGTCTATCAGTAGATAAGATGATGAATGATCAATTCACATAAGATCAGATTTCAGCTAGGTACTTAGTTTCTCGAAGGTAATTGAGGAGCGGCTTGTCACTGAATTGCTTCTGAGGGAGCTTGGTCAGGCGGAACAGACTCCTGGGGAAGTGGGTCCATCGACATCACGTCCAAGCTGGGCATTCTGCTAAGACATGGGCTATTGTGAGAAGGACTAAGCTTAGAATAGAGGGCCAAGGCTTTCTAGTACACTGGAGTCAACGTTCTTCTAGCACCGAACGTCAAACCTGCAGCCAGTGCTGCTTTGATTCATTGACAAGTCATCGCCCTTCTCCGAGTTGCTACGACTCACGGCTTGCTCATGTCACTACTGTTTATAGAGAGGAAGCACAAAACTTCCACACAGATTGAGGAAAGAGACAGTGGTCCTCCGGAATGGAGGAGTCTATTGGTAAGTAAGATTAAAATGATCAATCAATTAGAACAGATCAGATTTCAGCTAAGAGGTTTGTTTCTTGGAGGTAGCTGAGAAGCGGTTTCGCACCGAATTGCCTCTGAGGACTCAGCAAGCATTAGGCGGAGTATATTAGGAAGGTCCAGGAACCGGCTACTGGGAAGTATGAGCGTCAACATTACGTCCAGGCGAGGCACTCTGCCAAGACATGGGCAACTGTATGAGGGAAACAGTCCATGCAGTATGGGGGTGGCGACGCCTCCACTAGATCTCTGTGCGTTAGTCTGCTAGGTCCAATTCTCAGTCGGCATAGAGTTATCTCTGTCTGTCGAGATCGTCTGCTTGAAGAGACCTAGGGTGTGGGTGTGTCCGTGATAGTGAACAATTTATTTCATATGGGAACATCAGACCATTCCATGTTTCATTTATTTTATACAGCTCTTTCAATCGCTTGGTATAAGTCTTTGAATGGAAGTGAATGCTGATTTGCTGGGTCAGGCGCCGCTGCAGCTCCGCGCTGCATTGTCCGCCCGCTCATTACCCACCACCCAGCAGTGGCCCAGAACCCAGCACACACGAACGTTCTTGTGTTTGGAGGTCAATCGCACAAGCCAGCGCAAGATTGCCGAGACAACAGGGTGGTGAATGTTCATGATCTCCAGGGCTTGGAGCACGCTAAACGAATAACTAAAAATTGAGATACTGGCATCTAGAAGAGTGTCGGCAGTCATGAGGGCATCGGCAATGGCCGTGAGTTCAGCAGGTAAAACTGACGCTGATTGCGGCAGTCTCCTAGCGACAACGCGCCCGGGGAGTACTGCTGCACAGCCTACAGCATCCTTGTCTTTTTATCCATCAGGGAAGATATGCAAGCTATCAGCGTGAAGAGACTCCACATAGGCTATAAAAATAGCACAAAGATTTTGGGGTACAACATCTGACTTTCGGCCAATAAAATAGTGAGGGCATAGCATATTTTCTGGTATGCGCCAGATGGGAACAGCATCTCGCGAAAGAGGGTCCACCATGATACGTGGCAGCCCAAGCTCAGCCGTGAGAAGCTCAATGCGCTGTGAGAAGATCGAGGAGAGAGCCTATTGAAGGGGATCTGCCGGATTGTGGTACATGTAGGAGAGGTGGGGCGAGCGAGAATGTGACAATAGAATTGGAGGCCGATTTGTTCTCGTCGCAAGGCAAGACCTGGCTCACCAGTTTCACAGAGAGGGCTGACGATAGGGGAGGAGCGACAAGCTCCAGCACAAGAGCGAAGGGCGGCATTGTGAACTGGTTCCAGTGTTTTGAGAATATTTGGTTTTGCGGAGCCATAGACAACGCTCTCATAGTCCAGTTTGAACCGAATGATAGCGCGGTAAAGGCGTAATGACGCGGTCTGTTCCCCTGGTGACGCGAGATGAAATCCGAAGAATGATGGATCGCTGTAAGCTGTCTATCTTAAGTTGCTGCACGTGGTACTTCCAGGTTAGTTTCTGGTCAAATATTAGTTTTAGGAAGCGGACTGGAGGTAAGAAATCAATAATTTCTTCGAATAGTCTGAGGTCTGGTTCCGTGAATGTGCGAGACCGGTGGATATAAAGTGCACATGTTTTGGATTTAGATATTGTGAAGCCACGAGACTCTGTCCAAGCAACCACCAGGGCAATAACACTCTGCAGGTTTCGTTGAAGTTGGGACACACCTGTCAGAGACCCACTCACGGAGGGAGGGACCACCCACGTGATCCAATTATTGGCAATAGCGAATAGAGTACACGAAAGGACGCTACTTTGTGAGACCCCCTCATCTTGGAAATGTATGTTCGAGAGGCCGTTGCCGATTTTAGCCCGGAAGACTCTCCGCCGGAGGAAGTTCTGGATGAAAAATGACAAGTGACCCCGGAGTCCCATCTAATCTGGGATGATGCCATAGCGCCAGGTTGTATCGCATGCCTTCTGAAGGTCAAAAACACACAAACAGTGTGTTGCTTGCGGTCTAGGGCACCTTGGATGTCAGTCGCAACGCGTAATAATGCGTCCTGCGCTGATAGCATCTTTCGAAATCCGAATTGTTAAGTGGAGAGGAGTGAGTCCGCTTTTACGTGCCGAGTCAGTCGGGCAATCACAATCTTCTCCAGAATCTTCGCTATACACGAGGTGAGAGCTATAGGGCGGTAGCTGGTCAATTCATCGGCTGGTTTACCAGGTTTTGGGAAAGACAGAACCACAGCCTCCCTCCACCGATCGGGATAGGAGTGGGTTGACCAGACTGAGTTGTAAATGACACAAGTGCAGAGTGCAGAGGGATGTATGTGCCAGAGCATCTCGTAGAAGATTTTATCTTCACCATGAGAAGAAGGGTTGGAGGCGCGAATTGCACCAAGGATTTCGCGTACCGTGATAGGTTTACTGTAAGGTATAAGGGAATTTAAGGAGAAGTCCAGATCATTTTGTTCTGCAGTACGCTTTGTGATACAGAAAGCCGGGCTGTACCCAGAATCCGATCTGACGGAGGAGTAATGGTCAGCAAAGAGTTCAGGAACTTCTTGCGGATCGGTGGGGGGTCGACCTCAGCATTCTTTAGTGTTGGGGGGGGGGGGGGGGGGGGGGGGTTGAGAGCTGCATTTCCCAGTGATTTTTCGTATGCGGGGCCACACTTTAGACATGGGTGTGTTCACATTAATGGACGATACGAAGTTTTGCCACGATTATTTCCTAAATAGGAAGTATGTATTTGATGATTTTGCAGTTTCTCGCCTAGACGTAATTTTATCTGCTACTGCTTTGGTGCGCCGGTATCGATTGAATGCACGCTTCCTTTGCAGTTTTGCTATTTCACACAGGTCACGCCACCAGGGGGTCCTAATTTTACGTGGTGTTACCTTGGTTATAGGGATTCTACGATCTGCAACGTGCAGGAGGGTATTATTAAAATTTTCTACCATCTCGTCGCAAAATATATGCCGAGGTGGAAGAGGTGTTGTTGTACAAGCGGTGAACGATTGCCAATTGGCTTTACGCATTATGTATCGGCGAGCGGTAGAAGCATCTTCAGGATGGAAAGTAGTGATGATGATGGGGGAGTGGTCACTCCCGTAGGGCTCCTATAGCACTAGCCAGGCAAGGTCTTGGGAGCAGAACGATAAGTCAATAGCCGATAACGAGGCTGTCTGGGTATGGAAGTGCGTCAATTCTCCAGTATTAAGGAGTGCAATATCAGGAGACAGAAAAAATGCTTCTATGTGCCCTCCACGTCCATCAGCTGTGTCTCCCCCGAAGGGGGTGTTTAGCATTCAAGTCACATACAAGAAGGTAGGGCGCAGGAAGTTGACCAACCAGGTTAGTGAGAAGTGCGCATAAAATTAGTTCATTTGGGGAAATATATAGGTTACAAATAGAAACGGGACGTTTGAGGCCCACTCTGTGGGCCTGAGCTTGCAGTGTTGTTTGTAGAGGGATTGAAGTGCATGTGATTGCTTGATGTGATATTATAGCTAGACCAGTGCCCGGTCGAGCATCGGCAGTGGGCGAGGTGAAGTGGGCTTTATACCCGCTGGAAAAAGATGGTTTGTAGATCCCCAGGAGAGTTTCCTGGAGACAAACTACCATTGGATTATAGGTTTGGGTTAATTTCAGTAGTCTATACATACATACATATCATCGTCCAGGTCGGGGCCAATGCGCTTAGCGCTGGTAAGCGGCACGCGAATTTCTCCGACCTGAGGCGATGATGAGGTAGGGTGGGTATTACTCAATACTGTGTTTGGCGCATTTCCCCTAGAATTATCTCCGGAGCGGCTGAGCGAGGCAGAGGCGAAGGGGCATTTGGTGCCCTAATAAGAGGCACCAGATTGACATCCGAGTTGAGCAATAACCTGGCTAGGCTGCGCGGTTACCTAGGGTAATCTTGGTTGGGCTTGGAGTAAGGCGTGTTTAAACGTTGGTGATAGATCCAGGGTTTTTGTCTTGTGTGGTTGGTGAGAAGCGCGTTGAGATGACGGCGTTTCTTTATGCGGTGTTGCCTCCAATAAAGGCAGGTCGCGTCCAGATTCAGGTCTGGGAACTCCCATTGCACGTCGATCAGCAAGTGATGGACGAGGCGAGGTGGGAGTGAGGGAAGGTCCTCCAACAGAATTTCCGAGTTTCAGGACAGTGCAAATGACTGTCGTCGTGGGCTTACTCGATTTCGAGGAGGATGAAGGGCATCGTGTTCTAGGTTAGAAGGAACCCTGGTTACAGGTGTTCCCGTTGTCACTGCAGCAAAGCTAGCAAGCGGGAGGTTAAATTTGGCGGTTACTCGTCTCTTGGCTTCGGGATAGGAAGGGCGTTCTCTAGCTTGATCAGCAAGTATCTTCTTTTAGAGTCTGTAATAGAAGCATTCGCGTGATGACGCAGGATTGTCCTTTGAACAGTTGGTGCAGTTAGCAGGTCGGTCACAATTGTGGCCATGTGCGTCCTCAGTCCTCAATCGGCAAGCATCACTTCCATGACCAAACTTTTGGCAGTTGTAGCAGCGACTGGGATTAGGGATGTATTCTCGAACCGAGCACTGTGTCCAGCCAATATGGACATCAGGGGGCAGAGAACAGAGCTTGAAGGTGAGGATGAGACACCAGTGTACTCAACTTCGCTTCGCCGTCGTTTCACTCTGTGTATCTTGGTGACTTGCTGATCCGCGAGTTCAGTAAGAATATCGTCGTTGGAGTGGTTTAGTCTGTTTTTATAATATATAGTTCTTTGTATCGTGTTGAAAGTAGGGTGCTCATCCACTTTTATAGGTATTAGGAACATGCAGAACCTAAAACTAGTTGTTTTAGGTTCTGCATGTTCCTATTTTGCTCCTCATCTTTCACCTCTACCACTCTTAAGCTTACTGATGCGTTTCCGGGATCCCTCCAGTGCAGCGCGGAGTTGTCGATTAGCTTGTATAGTATTAGTATCGGGCAGATTCTCTCACTAGATTGCCTTGACGGTGAAGAACTTAGTGTAGTTTTCATTTTGAAAAAGATTTTCAAGTATTTTCTTGTTTTGAACGTATCATTCATGGGGGTCGTACACGATTGCGGTGGCTTCTCCCGGGCTTTCGTCCGGGAGTAGCATGTACCGCACCCCCGCGTCACGGTTGTGTGTCTTGTTTCCAAAATCCACACCACCAGAAGTGGGGTAAGGCTGCTGTTGACTAATCATCTCTCCATCAGGCAGTCTGGGATGTAGGGTGTTTACCTTCACTATTTGGGCTTGACCGCCGGGTAATGACGGTGTAGAAGAGCGTCCGCCAGATGGTGACGCTGATACGTCACCATCTTGCGCTAACCGTTATTGTTGTAATAGCCGTTGTTCAAAAGAGTTGTCCAATGGAGAAGTCTGGGTCGTCAACATTTGCCGAGTTTCTATCAAGGAATCCATGAGTTCCGAGGAGCCCTTCACCATGCACACGCCCACCTCGGAGCGCATATAGCAAGTGTTTTCTGGCCCTTTTAACGAGCCCCACTTGAGAGCTATGAGAGGTACGTTTCCCCTGCAACATAGTATTCCGACTGTTAAGCAAAACCTTCCAACAGCTCTACCCCAACAACGGGTTCGCGAAGGTTGTCCCACCCCCGGTCCACCACATCGCAGAGGCCTAATGCAGTCATACCGTTTACAGCGTTATCCGTTGTCAACTTAGCTACTTTGGACACCTTGATAGTTGGTGAGTATGAATATAAGAAAAAAAAATGAGTGTTAATTTTAAAAAAGTAATTAATAAAATAAATATATAAAGCAAAAAAACTAAGGGGGAAAGTTGTCAAGAGAAGAAGAGAGGTAAGTTAATGCAGTTAATGCAGTTTAAACAAAACAAACGAGGTAACAGGAGTTAACAAGGTGAAAGCATAACCAGGAAAGGGAAGAAAAGGAGAAATAGTGAAGAGTGAAGCGTAAAAGGGTCCGAAAGGAAAGTAGGGTGTTGGAACGTGACCCCGTGCGACCCGTGAACCAGTAGCTTCAGCGGGGGGGTTGGCTGTGCTAACTGCAAGTGTATTGAATAACTCTGATGTAGACCTCACCCTGGATCACCTGCGATACTTTTATGGTTTTGATTATCTGTGCCTAGTGCTTCATGACACTTCCTTCTAGCTGAGATAGCTCTGGAGGGTATCTGTATATTAGTTCTTTTTAGAAGCAGAGTACAAATTTCGGTTTCACTAGTGGTGTGGGCGGGTGCAGACGGAAGGGCTGCAACATTGCTCTGATGTGGAACGAGGAGGTCAAACTGGCGGTGGCGCTAAGTAGAACAGCTTTTGAGGAGTGGTTGCAGGCTATGTCGGTGGTGTCCTATGACTACAATAAGGAGAAGAGGAAGGAGGTAGAGCGATTGGTGAGGAGAACCAAGAAGGACGCCGATGCCAGATGGGGCAGACCGTTGTGCCAGAATTTCGAGGAGAACAGAAACATGTTCTGGAAGGAGATTAAGAGGGTGAGAAAGGGAGAGACCGGAAAGGAAGAGGCGGTGAAAGATGAAAACGACCAATTGTTGACGGAAAGTGGTGGTGTACGGAAAAGGTGGGCCAAGTATCTTCATGAATTGTTCAATGTCGAGGATGACAGTGAGGCTGGCATTGCTGCTGTGGGTGGTGGTGCGCGAATGAGTTTTGGAGAGACTTGCTGCGGGTAATACTAGCGAAGTGGTGCAGGCGATGCAAGCAGGGAAAGCCCCTGGCTTGGATGGCGTTGCGACTGAGTGCCTGAAAAAAGGGTGGAATAACGATTGTCGAATGGTTAGCGAGGCTACTGAACATTTGTTTTGTGGCGGGAGTGGTACCGATTGAGTGGCGCAGTGCCTGCATTGTCCCGCTGTATAAGGGCAAAGGAGATACAAACGAATGCTGCAACTCAAGAGGTATTAGTTTGTTTTGTGTTGTTGGTAGGTTGTTTGGCAGAGTGCTGATCAAAAGGATTAGAGAATGTACGGATTGCACAATTAGAGAGGAACAATGTGGCTTTAGGAGTGGTAGAGGGTATGCCGATCAGATTTTTGCAGTGGGACAGGTCTGTGAGAAGTACCTCGCAAAGGGAAAGGATGTGTTCTGGGCCTTCATGGATCTGGAAAAGGCATACCACAGGATTGACAGGGAAGCACTGTGGAGGGTGCTGCGTCTGTATAGAGTGGGCGGAAGGAAAGCTATTAGGGCGGTGCTTGCGAGTTTCTACGTTGGTAGCCGAGCATGAGTCAGAGTGGGAAGCGAAGTGAGTGATTGATTCAAAGTGAAAGGGGGTCTGAGACAATTCTGCGTGATGTCTCCTTGACTGTTCAATCTCTAAATGGATGGAGTGGTCAGGAAGGTGAACACGAGTGTGCTGGGTCGTTGCTTGGAACTGTCGGAAGCGAATGAGCGGAGTTAGCAGTTGAACCAGTTGCTGTTTGCGGATGATATGGCGCTGGTGGCGGATTAAGAGGAGAAGCTATGTAGGCTAGTGTCTGAGTTTGGTAGGGTGTGTGAGAGGAAGAAGCTTCGAGTGAACGTGGGTAAGAGTAAAGTAATGATATGTTCGAGGACTGTCGATGCGAGCAAAATTAGTGTCACCCTAAATGGAGAGCTCTTGGAGGAAGTGCAGTGTTTTATGTATCTGGGCTCCCATGTGGAGATAACTGAACTTGTGGAAACTGAAGTGGAGCCGCGAGTGAAGGAGGGGTGTAAAATGTTGGTTGCACTGAAGAGTGTAATGAGCTGTAGGACGTTGGGGATGGAAGCAAAGAGAGGGCTGTATGAGGGTGTTGTTGTCCCAACTGTGCTCTACGGAGATGAGACTTGGGGGGTAAGAGCAGCTGAGAGAAGAGGGTTGAATGTTTTCGAGATGAAATGTTTGAGGAGCATGACTGGAGTAACGATGAGAGACCGGATCACCAACGACGTGGTTCGAATCAGAACAGGGATGGTGAAGAAGTTGGAGGATATAGTGGATTCGCGTGTTCTGAGATGGTTCGGGCACATGGAAAGGATGGATGAAGGGAGATTGGTGAGAAGGGTGATGAATGTGGAGGCGAGTGGTCGCAGGCCTAGAGGTAGACCGAAGTTTGGGTGGATGGATGGTGTGAAGCAGGCGTTAGGAAGGAGAGCCATGAATGTGGAAGTAGCGAAAGAGCGTGCAATGAACTGGCGTAAGTGGGGAATGGTTGTGAAGGTTGATTTTGACGCTGCTCTGATGTGCTTTCCCGCCCTTGACATCCCGTTGTCAGGATGGTCATGGGTGGGAAGGTCCGGCCATTATGATGCGGCGGGGGTAAACCAGTGAAAACTGTCGAGCCCTGCTGCTGACAACGGATCCTCAGACTGCACTCATGACCGAGAGTGTGTTGCGGGGTTACCGGCCGGACCCTTTAGCACAAAAGGGCTAAGTTGGTAAGTGTGAGCGGATGAGGGTGTAAAGGTGTAAGGTGCGCCTTGCCATCGGCCACCCCTCATTCTGGGGGTTACGGCCCGATGTCTGTATCTGTATACAAAGTAAATTTAACATAAATACAAAGTAAATTTAACACATATACAGAGTAGGTTTAACGCAGGTACTGAGAGGGTGCAACGCAGATACAGAGTAGGCCTAACGCAGATACAGAGCAGGCCTAACGCAGATACAGAGTAGATTTATCGACGATACAGAGTAGGTCTAGCGCAAATATCAGAGTAGGTTCCTTGCAGACACAGAGTAGGTTTAGCGAAGAGGAGTAGTAGCAGCCCCCTCTGATCTCCACCGGAGCTCCAACGCGCAGTCTTTGAGTGGTTCCCCTTAGGGCACGACAATCCATTGATTCTGCACAGCTTCGTGCACGAAGGTAAAATTAAGATTTTCAGTTAATATGCAGGGAGGACAGTGAGTTTGGGATCAGAGATGATCCAGACTTCGTTACTTTTACACGGCTTCATATAAGTCTGTGTGCTTTCCGAAAGCGATCATTTTTTTTCCGATTCGTTTCTGTGAACAGGCGTTGCAGGTTGCACGGGGGGCTCAAGAAGGCTCGTCGGGTTGCTGCGAGTGCATCACAATCCACAAGTAAGTGTTTCAGGCTGAATGCCACTTGGTGGCAACTGGGGCATGGTGGTGCATACCGTCCCATGTCTACGTCCATTAGGTGGTTGTGGGTTTCACGTGTGTCCTGTGCATAGACGGTTAATAAACACTAGGTCTCCCCTATTAGAAAACCTGGTGTCCTACTCCCCTAAGGATGGTTCAACTGCAAGTATTTTTTGTCCACTCTGTTGCCAGGAGTCGTTCCATCGTGATGTTATACGCGAGTTGATGACTGGGAACCAGTCTCGGTCATGTATGGAGATGAATTGTTCTTGCTGGGTAGACACCCGCTTAGCGAGGGAATCTGCGCGCCCGTTTCCACTTATTCCAGCGTGTCCAGGGATCCAGCCGAACTCGACCGCCTGGTCCGCCTCGGACATCGTGAATAGGTCGTGTTGCATTTTTCTAAGGGCAGGGTGATCAAAGTGCAGAGTTTTCAGCTGGGTGAGAACGCTTAGACTATCTGAAAATATAACAGTTTTAGGGTGGCGGTCGCTTTTTGCAATGGAGATGGCCAGTTCGAGTGCGTGTAGCTCTGCAGAAAATATAGAGGCCTCGTGGGGTAGGGTGGCTGGACGTGAGGTCCCTTCGCCTACGGCGGCAGCTCCCACTCCGTCCGATGTTATGGAGCCGTCGGTGTATATATGGCGATGCTCAGAGTACTGTTCATCAAGTAGTCGTGAGAATTCTTGGCGGTACGTGTTGGTTGGGGTTGTTGCTTTGGGGTACGTCTGCAAATCTAGGTTGACCAGTGGTGGGCTGATCATCCACGTTGGAGTGTTGATTTGAAGAATTCAATCGGAGAATGAAGGCTTGATTGCTTGGCGATTGATGTTCAGCGAGGTCAGTAAGTTGTCAACGCGTAGAGAAAAGGGTGGGCATATGTTCTTCTTATCCGCAAAGAGGCGTTCATCAAGAATGTTGGTGGCGTCACTGAGTGCTGGGCTATTGATGAAGCTCCTTGTCTTCAAATAGTTCTGTAGTGAGAGTTTGTCTCTCCAGAGCGGAAGAGGAAGCTCGTTAGCAAGCACGTTCAGAGATTCGATGGGTGTGGAACGGAACGCATTGGTTGTGATACGCAGGGCGCTATTTACTATGATGGAGAGAGGTTCAAGGGTGGTTTTGGCTGCTGAAATGTTAACAGTTGCTCCATGGTCAATGCGCGAGCGTCATGCCGGTGTCCATATCGGCTCCGAATTTTAAGGATGTTACAGAGAGGATGAGTCCGGTTGCGTTTTTGCAGCGCGTCTCCAGGGCTGCAATATGAGGTCGCCATGTGAGTTTAGGGTCCCACACAAGACCGAGGAATTTTATTGATTCCTCGTATACTAGGGGAGTGTTGTTCAGCGTTAGGGCTGGTTTCAAGTGTAAGCCGAGCACACGAGTAAAGTGAATGCTTTTCGTTTTGGAGGTCGAGAATCGGAATCCGTTTGAGGAGGTCCAATTCCCGACTAGGTTTAGACATTTCTGGAGTTCCTGTTGAATTGTTAAGAAGCTAGGGTGCCTGTAGCTTATTTGTAAGTCGCCCACGTACCCGGTCTGACCCAGGTGAAATTGCATGTGTATGGTCTAGAGCGCTTTGTAGTTCGTGGAGGGAGAAAGGTTTGTTGTAGGCCTCTTCGTTTCTAGAAGTAAAGTCAAGATGTTCGCTTTCTCGAAAGTCCTTCTCCCGTTGGAAAGCAGCTGTGTAGTTTGTTGATTGCAAAATCTGGCTAAACGTCTGAGCTAGTTTACTTGCGATTTCAGCGTGGGAAGAATAAGTTCTGCCTCCGTCAGATAGGATGTTAATAGGTCGCTCGGGTTTTCCCTGGATACGTCGAATTTTTTCCTACACCTGGTAGAGGGGGGTGTTTCGATTAATAGCATTGACTGATTGAGCCCAGCTTTCACGTTTCTTCTCCACTAGAAATTTTCTATATACAGCAGATGCCCTTTTCCACGCTACTCGATTCCTGGGGGACCGTGTGCGTCGGTAGGCATGGTATAGCTTTTCACGCTTATCTCTTGCTTCTTGCACCTCTCGGCACCACCATAATTTCGGAGAGAAGGTTAAAGGGGCATATTGGGGAATGCTTACCTCGGCTGCAGCTTGAAACTTTCCGTATAGTTGAGCGACGATTTCGCGTACAGAAATGTTTCCGGGGATGTTGTCCATATCACTCCACGCGATGTGTGCTGAGTATTCCACCCAACTGGCTTTCCGGCAGTTGAATCGAAGTTCTTGTGGGGCAGGGTCTCCTGGTTGGTTGGTAAGAAGCGATATAATGACTGGGTTATGGTCGCTGTCGTGTGTTGAAGGCATAACTCCCCAAACGAGTTGGGGTGCCAGAGTGGGGGAGCATATGGATAAATCGATGGCAGTTTCCTTTCGGGGGTGATTCGGGTGGGTTGTCCGTCGTTAAGAAGGACCAGGTTGGGAGTGCTTATGGTGTTAGTCATTATCCCTCCCCTGGGGTCGGTTCTCACGCATCTCCATGTTCCATGGTCTCTGTTGAAATATCCAAGGAGGAGTATTGGTGAGGGCAGTTGGTTTAGCAATTCGGTCATTATTGCTTCCGAGAGGTCATGGCTTCGTGATGAGTAAATGGATATCACTGTTATTGGCCTTAAGACGCTTATCTTTATGGATATAGCTTTGGAGTTCTGTCCTCAGGGGCAGGGGAAGTTCACTTTGGTGGATCATAAGTGCCACTCCGCCGTGAGCAGTCACGTTGGTGTGGCCTTCGCGGCGGTGTATGGTATACTGGGGGATCCTGAAGGTGGCGGTCTCTCGGAGTTTGATCTCTCTGAGGCCTATCACCAAAGGTTTATGGGTGGTTATTACGGATAGTAATTCGTCTTTCTTGTTTCCGATTCCCTGACAGTTCCACAGGAGTATTTTGGTGTTCATTTTGAAGGCTGTTCGTACTCTGACCTTGATGATGTCGAGCGGTCGCGTGATTTGCTGGAGCTTTTGTGGTGCTCGCGTTTTTAAGTTTGCCCAGGGGTTCCGGGTCGGGAGTGTTCAAGGGAGTGTCTGCCTTCGGTGGAAAGTGGTTTGCTGTGGTTGCTGCGGTCGCGGCTGCGAGTGCTCTCGTGGGAAGACGAGGGTGTGTGCCCTTTGCGTTTACTTTGTGGGCGAGTGCGCTCTTCTTCTGTAGTAGCTTTTATCTGTGTGGGTGGTTGTGTGGAGTATGAGGTATTTGGGCCAAGTAAGGTGACTGGTTGTGCAGAGGTCTCGCGTATGAGCTTTTCGAGATAAGCGCTGTCAGAAAGGCCGTGATCGTTCTCGTTGGTGGCTGGTGGCTTGTTCGTGAGTCGGGTTTATCTAACGGGGGATCGTGTCCCTCGCAGTGGTTTTCCACGAATAGAGCCGCATTTGAGACAGGTGATGGTAGTTCTGGGTTTTGGTCCTGGCGGGCCATTATTTGAGAGTTGTTACTGATCTTTTTGATCAGTGGCGCCTGGGTATCGGAGGTTTCTTCATCTCTTTGCCTTTTCGTTTGCATAGTAGTGAGCTTTGCTGCGTGGTCGACTGCGGGGGGATGCATCCATTTTGTCGTCCTCCTAGTCTCTAGGACTGTGCTACTGAGCCAACTGCAGGCTCAGTTCCATCAAATGCAGAGTGTGATGCAGACCCTTTTAACGAGGGATGCGGAAACCGCGAGAGTCAGGCTTCCAGGAACAGCTTGGCCTCGCGAACAAGTTTTCTCGTTGCCAACATAAAAGGATTAAACCCGAGAAGACACCGGTCCAAAATCGGGATGCTCCGTGAGTCGATCGAGGACCGCGGCGCTTCAGTCGTGGCCCTAACCGAATCTCATTTGAACCCCAATATTCTGGATGCAGAAGTGCAAATAGAAGGTTTTCAGATGTATCGGGGAGATAGGGCAAATGGCAGGAAAAAGGGAGGTGTGATCACCTACTTGAGAAACGATCTCGCAGTAGATACAAAGTTGCTAGCGTCCGGATCAAATGGCACAGTTGAGTATCTTGTGTTACACAATTGTCAATTGAACCTTGTTCTTGTAAACGTGTACCGGCCACCAACAAGTAGTGTTCAAGACTTA
>SDVV010006434.1:0-18459 GCA_016164225.1 Gammarus roeselii
CACTGCGAAGTGAGTGGTTCATGTGGACTATTGCACTATTCAGCTCCACTGCGAAGTGAGTGGCTAATGTGGACTATTGCACTATTCAGCTCCACTGCGAAGTGAGTGGCTAATGTGGACTATTGCACTATTCAGCTCCACTGCGAAGTGAGTGGCTAATGTGGACTATTGCACTATTCAGCTCCACTGCGAAGTGAGTGGCTAATGTGGACTATTGCACTATTCAGCTCCACTGCGAAGTGAGTGGCTAATGTGGACTATTCCACTATTCAGCTCCACTGTTCTGTCCTTGACGTTGTTGCGCGTTGTCACTCGGTCATCAACAATACCGACGGATTGCAACATCGGAACAGCGTGGCAGCTTATTAACGAGACACGCCATTGTTATCGCGAACTCATTCACATGTGTGGCTTATCATCGTCAACTAACTTCCTTATGTTGATAGGGTTCCGATGAATAACCCGGATGGTTACGTTTGAGGTTGAATAACATCAAGCGTATTGCAATCTTTAAATGGAATATGTAGGAAATAGTACAACTTAAAATTCATTCTCATCCCTACGAATAAAGTGCTCGAACTATCGTGAAGTACAAGAGACTGGAAACGTTCATGGAAAAATGCACCCATACAGTGCTCGTTGGAAAAAAATGGAAGGAAGAGAAAGGCCGACAAGCTGAATGAGAAGCATTATCTTGATTTATCTCCACAAAAGACCTCCTCGCTCTTAACGTCCAAAGAACGGGCTACTGGGATATTAAAAAATCTACAGGGATCTAAACGAAAAAGCTACAAACCATTTCTAAAAAACAGTGCGGCTGGGCATAAAAAACCAAGGGTGATGTTTGGACTGAGAATCTGAGGTCGAAAAAAGAGGTGGGGGAAGGCAGGCGAACGCCAGGGATGAGACTACTCGCCTCACCCAACGGGAATGCAGGTACCTATGGATGGAGCTGGGATACTTTTTGCCGGGTATCAGTTGACGTAGCAGTTTTTTGATACGGTGTAGGTTAGAAACGGCAGAAATGTTTGAAGTCCGCGAAATAGTTGTGAGAGTCGAGCTACCTTGTGAGCGAGAATGGGTACGAGGATGGCTTGGGCTTACGAACGCTCGGAAAAGCTGAGTGTGCTTCACCGGCGTGACGGAGAGACGTAGGCTAATGTACAACATATGACATAACTCAGTGAAAGGTGACATATTTCAGTGAAGGATTAATGTACAACATATGACATAACTCAGTGAATGGTGACATATTTCAGTGAAGGATTAATGTACAACATATGACATGACTCAGTGAAAGGTGACATATTTCAGTGAAGGATTAATGTACAACATATGACATAACTCAGTGAAAGGTGACATAATTAAGTGAAATATTAATGTACAACATATGACATAACTCAGTGAAAGCTGACATAACTCAGTGAAGGATTAATGCACAACATATGACAAAACTCAGTGAAAGCTGACTTGATTCAGTGAAGGATTAATGTACAATATATGACATAGCTCAGTGAAAGGTGACATAATTCAGTGAAATATTAATGTACAACATATGGCATGATTCAGTGAAAGCTGACATAACTCAGTGAAGGAATAATGTACAACATATGATAAAACTCAGTGAAAGCTGACCTGATACAGTGAAGGATTAATGTACAATATAGGACATAATTCAGTGAAAGCTGACATAACTCGGTGAAAGATTAATGTACAACATATGACATGATTCAGTGAAAGCTGACATAACTCAGTGAATGAATAATGTACAACATATGACATAACTCAGTGAAAGCTACTCGGGCTGGAACTCTATTGAGCGCGTTTGTTTATTTCAAATCAGATTTCTTCACGTTGAATTCTCCTGGGCAAGGCCTCTCTAGTTTAGTATGTTGCATGACCATGTTGCATGACCTCTCTAGATTAGTGTGTTACAAGTCCTCTCTAGTTTAGTATGTTGCATGACCATGTTGCATGACCTCTCTAGATTAGTGTGTTACAAGTCCTCTCTAGCTTAGTATGTTACAAGTCCTCTCTAGATTAGTATGTTACACGTCCTCTCTAGATTAGTATATTACACGTCCTCTCTAGATTAGTATATTACACGTCCTCTCTAGATTAGTATGTTACAAGTCCTCTCTAGTTTAGTATGTTACACGTCCTCTCTAGATTAGTATATTACACGTCCTCTCTAGATTAGTATATTACACGTCCTCTCTAGATTAGTATGTTACACGTCCTCTCTAGATTAGTATATTACACGTCCTCTCAAGATTAGTATGTTACACGTCCTCTCCAGACTAGAATGTTACGATTCTTTTGTCGTCTTCTAGAGTATCGGTACTCTTGTGAGGTGAGCAGTCAACGTAAATGGCATTAGTAGTCAATTGTTGCAGGTTTCATATGCTTCAACATTTTGCTGATGGAAAGTCTTACATGAAATGGTAAAAACACATTAAACATCTCACTTACACCTCACAATTAGTTTCAACAAATAGTTTCAAAATTGTTGAAGTAGTTCTGCAAATTTCGATATATATCAATGATTGGTGTATTGGGAATAGCAGTATTTCTTAGGCATGCATTTTATGAATCGTGTTCCAAAAAGTAAAAAAATTGTATTGGCTTCTCATGTAAATTTGACTTTACAAATCTTCTTGAATATACAACGAATTGTATTTCCTGGCAATGTATATTTTGATGGTTGATACAACGAACATTAGTGGACACTCAAACAGATCGTTCCTAACAACAAGAATATACCAATCCTGCCTCACGGTGCCATCATTTACCATCTCCACCCATTCCCAGGAAGCATTCCCACCTGCACGACAGGAATTCCTGCCGCTTGTAATTAAAAACCAACACTTCAATTTTGGAATGACGATTCCCACGCATTATCGCTTAGCATTTTTTCTTACGCTGAGAACAGTGCGTAAATTCGACGCACGTTTTTTTGAATATTTTTTCTTGTGATGTCTGTTTCTTTGAACTGGTGCACTGTTTTTGCTCCCGATTGTGTCAGTAATGTGGGGGAGCGCGACTGCATTGAAAGCAGGTATTTTTATGTACTTGTTCGCGCGCCGGAGCAAGGGTGGGGAATCCGAGGCTGCTGGGAAGGGTAGGAGGGTTGGAATCCTACGTGAGTCGACAGACTTAGGTAACTTGTAAGCTGGGCCCTGCTTCTGTAACTGGTAAACTGGTCCCTGCTTGGGCAACAAATTTGATGGGACGTATATGAGCTAGTCTATGTTGAAATTCATTGTTAAAGTATTTAGAAAGGATTTAATTGATTTTCTCCACAACCGAACAAGTGGCATGGTATCAAAAATATCGACTTGTATATGAAGGTATTCAAAAGTTAACCATCATTAACGAGTTCAAAAAATTGAACTGTTAGTTAATGATGATTAAAATACATTTTTGTATTCATGATCACCTTCAAGCAATTGGTTGGGATTTACAGTAGATCATTGCAATCCGTCACCGCACTTCCAATGTGACCCAACCTCTTTAAGATCGTCAGGAACATGAAAGAATAGGAAACGGCATCATCAGAGGTTGCTGAGAGTCGGCGTTCAGAGCAATAATCCAATCTCTTTTTAATGAACATCCAAAGGCATCATTCATCTGGTGGCCGCTTCACAACGATACTCTGCGTCATTCTTTGGCAGCACTAGTCCGATGTTACTGTGACAAAACAAGAAGGTTGCACTTAAAGTATCCCAGAACAGTAGAGATGCACTAGGGCAGGTGGAGGTTGACTAGGGCAGGTGGTGCACTAGGGCAGTAGAGGTGCACTAGGGCAGGTGGGTCACTCCAGCGAGCCCTCGCTTCCAGTAACTGTCCAGCATTCTCGCAATATCAAACAAAGTCGGGTGAAAAAATCTGCGATTCCCGATGAAGACGCGTTTAAGGGGCGCAAAAAGTTCTCAAAAAAAGAGATAATGGTGGGAGTCCGTGGCTGGGAGTAGTAGCAAAAAACACGAAATATGCAGGTGATAATAATAAGATTAGGGGAGAGTAAGTACACGGCGAGAAACACCCGGGAAGGAAGGGGAGGCGGTGTGGGAAGGAGGCTAAAAGGAGGCGGTGTGAGGAGGAGGCTTAGGGGAGGTTGTTGGACGAGGCATGGGGAGGCGGCGTATGGAAGAGGCTAAGGGCAGGCGGTGTGGGGAGGCGGCACAGATGAGGTGGTGTGATAAGGAGGCTATAGGGGAAGGCGACACAGATGAGGCGGTGTGATAAGGAGGCTATAAAGGGAGACGGTATGTGGAGTGGAGAGGAGGTTGATGGGAGGCTGTGGGACGATAAGAGTGAGAGATGGCGATATGGGGAGAAAAATAAGGGTAGCCGGTGTAGTGAGGGGAGGCGGTGTGGAGTGGATGCTGATATGGGTCGGTGGAGAAAGAGGCTAAGAGGAGGCGGTGTGGAGTGGATGCTGTTATGAGTCGGTGGAGGAAGAGACTAAGGGGAGGCGATGAGATGAGAAGGCTGAGGGAAGGGGTGTGCGAGGATATTTCCGGAAGAAGACTATACAGTATAGTTTCGAGATATTTTCGGACGATGTGTGGTCCTACAAATAGGATTATTATATCCAATTATTATTTGTGTTGTGAAAGTAAATTGAGTGACGCGTGCATAGAAATCAATTGGATAAGATCATTGCGATCATAATTTTAATCATTCAAATATGTAAAAATTCGTACTCTGTAATTACATTCATTCAGATGAAATACACACATGAATCTAATGTTAAATTTATTCGCAGACTCATATATTAATATACAGATCTATTTGTTTAGGATTCAATATGCAAATGAATATGTTTATTCTCATGAGTAGCTCGATTTGCTATTAGCTTCAGTAACACAAAATAATACAGAAGGCGTTCCTAATGCATACCTCCAGAATTGAACGCAGCCACCACAAAATAATATCGCGTTTTTAAAGGAGCAGTGAATTACAATCATGTAAGAAAGAGTGTTGTTAACTTCTTAACCAACAGCACATAGGCGACTGCATGCATGCATGGTGTTGTTTAACCAACAGCACATAGGCGACTGCATGCATGCGTGGTGTTGTTTAACCAACAGCACATAGGCGACTGCATGCATGCATGGTGTTGTTTAACCAACAGCACATAGGCGACTGCATGCATGCGTGGTGTTGTTTAACCAACAGCACATAGGCAACTGCATGCATGCGTGGGGTTGTTTAACCAACAGCACATTGGCGACTGCATGCATGCTTGGTGTTGTTTAACTAACAGCACATAGGCAACTGCATGCATGCGTGGTGTTGTTTAACCAACAGCACAAAGGCGACTGCATGCATGCCTGGTGTTGTTTAACCAACAGCACATAGGCAACTGCATGCATGTGTGGTGTTGTTTAACCAACAGCACATAGGCGACTGCATGCATGCCTGGTGTTGTTTAACCAACAGCACATAGGCGACTGCATGCATGTCTGGTGTTGTTTAACCAACAGCACATAGGCGACTGCATGCATGCCTGGTGTTGTTTAACCAACAGCACATAGGCGACTGCATGCATGCCTGGTGTTGTTTAACCAACAGCCATTGACGACTGCATGCATGCCTGGTGTTGTTTAACCAACAACACATAGACGACTGCATGCATGCCTGGTGTTGTTTAACCACAAGCACATAGACGGCCGCATGCATGCCTGGTGTTGTTTAACCAACAGCACAAAGATGACTGCATGCATGCCTGGTGTTGTTTAACCACCGCATAGACGACTGCATGCATGGCCGGTGTTGTTTAACCAACAGCACATAGACGCCTGCATGCATGCCTGGTGTTGTTTAACCACCGCATAAACAACTGCATGCATGCCTGGTGTTGTTTAACCAACAGCACATAGACGCCTGCATGCATGCCTGGTGTTGTTTAACCACCGCATAGACAACTGCATGCATGCCTGGTGTTGTTTAACCACCGCATAGACGACTGCATACATGCCTGGTGTTAATTAGCCAACAGCACATAGACGACTGCATGCATGCCTGGTGTTGTTTAACCAACACACATAGACGACTGCATGCATGCCTGGTGTTGCTTAACCACTGCATAGACGACTGCATGCATGCCTGGTGTTGTTTAGCAAACATCACATAGACGACTGCATGCACGCCTGGTGTTGTTTAACCAACACACATAGACGACTGCATGCATGCCTGGTGTAGTTTACCCTCCGCATAGACGACTGCATGCATGTATGCTTGGTGTTGTTTAACCAACACACATAGACGACTGCATGCATGCCTGGTGTTGCTTAACCACCGCATAGACGACTGCATGCATGCCTGGCGTATTTTATCAGTATGTCGTTTATATCAGCGCACAAATTGTTAATTTAAACTGTGACACACTGAACGATACTGCCCTAACAAATAACTATCTGGCGTACTTCCGATCCTTTATATTCATAGTCTGTTGCCAAACTCATTGCATATACATAGTACCCACCGAGATTCATCGGAATAATATTGCACAGTACCAAATCTTCTCTGTTGACATCCATGATCGACCACATTAAGAGATGTTCCGCAAAAAACATTCATAGATAACCCAAAACAACATTTATAGATGTCCCACAACGACATTAAGAGATGTCCCACAACAGCATTAAGGGATGTCCCATAATAACATTAAGAGATGTCCCACAACAACATTTATAGATGTCCCACAACGACATTAAGAGATGTCCCATAGCAACATTAAAAATGTCCTACGACCAGTGAGTTGGTCGTCAATGAAAAAAGAACGGGGGAACTCATTTTGGTTTACGAATATTATTACAAATGACATAATTTGAACTTAAAAAGCGGATTTGCACGTTTGTGAAGAAGACGTTGCGAAGGAGGTTAAGGAGTGGTCACAATATCACGTAGGTTGTCCATTAGAGGGTAATTCTTAAGCTGAGGAGTTTCAACGCTGCACCAAGAAGCAATCCTGTCGGAGGGGTTAACAGCTCCTGAAGGAGGGCAGACAAGGACTACGGGGTAATTTTGCAATGGAGAACTCGCATGTCGTCCGTTTTCTGAACAAAACAGTCCAAACGTAGGAGGGGGAATGACGGAAAAACAACTCATAGCTAAACCTAAACACGTTGGCGGTGAGCACAGGAAGTTTGATGGCGACACGTCCGCCGCGGGTGACGACAAATGGACGGCATGACACGACAGTTGTATTAATGGTGCAATATATCTACTAATTAAGGAAGATGAGATGATAGGAGAATATTTTTTGTAAGCGGAATCAAGTATCTATGAAATAATCACATTTATAGTACAAGGCGAAAAAGTAATCGGTAAGTTTATTAAAATTATGTAACCAAAACCTATATCACAAGCAATTCAAATTTGGAAATAGACATTTGTCATGCTCAGTCACTAATTCAATGAATTACACCGAAACGAAACACAAAATGCAACAATTGAGACACTCTGTCCTTCACGGGCTACGTCGGAGTGCATCATTACGCAATGCAGCATGCGTGTAGCGTCTGATAATATTTGAGTAGTATTTTATACCGGTGTTGTTTTATTATTTGGAATGTTTTGATATGTTACATGAAGTTCTTAGTATGTCGGTACAGGTATTCGTTATATCCTTAATATAACCACACGTTATAGCCCCATCATAACTACGCTGTTACAACACGTTATAACTATATTATAAACACGCTGCTACAACACGTTATAACCACATTATAACCACGCTGCTACAACACGTTATAACCACATTATAACCACGCTGCCACAACACGTTATAGCCACATCATAACCACGATGTTACAACACGTTATAACCCCATCATAACCACGCTGTTACAACACGTTATAACCACATCATAACCTAGCTGCTACAACACGTTATAACCACATTATAACCACGCTGCTACAACACGTTATAACCACATTATAACCACGCTGCCACAACACGTTACAGCCACATCATAACCACTCTGTTACAACGCGTTAGATCCACATTATAACTACACTGCTACAACACGTTATAACCACATCATAACCACGCTGTTACAACACGTTAGAACCACATCATAACCACGCTGTTCCAACACGTTAGATGCACATTATAACCACGCTTCTACAACACGTTATAACCACGCTGTTACAACACGTTATAACCTTCTCACTCAGTCCTGGGATCTGGGAGGAGAGGGAGGAGAGATCGGAGGGAGGGGGTGGACGGAGGGGTGGGCTGGGGGTGGATCAGGGAATTCGTTGCACCGTGTGACCGTTTGGTGTGTCGTGTGTCGCATGTGAGGTACATATGCGGACTGAATTAACAGGTTTTCACACATGACAAACGACAGCAGCTCTTATCATATCCAGTCTTTTCAGCGGTCTGTGAGACAAAGGCTGAACAGCCGGTCTCGGAGGAGAGGAAGTGAGTCCTAAACCGCTACTTGAGCTGTGGATCCCCACATACCGTTCGTTGCAAATTTGGTACGTGAGCCAAGCACAAAAAGTATAACTTGAAAAAGCATGATTGTTTCTACATCTGAGTATTAATTGTCCGGGAATTGTTTGCATTGCCCCCTCAACCGACAACCCTTCAGAATGCACCGTGGCTCAACGGATGGGTCGCTATCCCTGGTGCTAAATTCTTTTATGGCTAACGTCAGATCAGCCCCTTTCATCTCCGCCAACTGCCTTATCAGCCACAAGTTGTTCCGACTACCTACCTACGGTACCAGATTTAACAGCGAACAATCATAGCGTTCCTCAGTCACACCAGCCACTGTCATATCTGCCAGTGACATTCTGCCTAAACTCTGTTTCAGCCCACGTCAGGATCAGCCACAAGGCGTACCTTTTTACTGGTTATCATTTTAATGAAATTTTTCCTACCCAACCAAACCTAACCTAGGGTACGTGTTTCTAACCCGCGGGGCAAAGGTACGTATTTCTAACCCGCGGGCAAACACACACATTTTTCTAGGGTGCGTAAGTTGTTACACCTGTTCTGGTGTAAAGACAGTGGCAGATATGACAGTGGCAGATTTTTGATCTGGCGGAAAATGCGTGTGGGCTGAAACATCGTTTAGGTCGAAAGCACGTGTGATGAAAGATTTTTAGCGGTTATGACAGTGTCCGGCCATGACAGTGAGGTGAAGTGAAGTGGCGATAGTGCGCGTGTGCGGAAATAATTTTAGCGCAAACGCTGGGCTCCCCAACGTATTGAGTGTTGCCCCGTGCCCCGTAATACCAGTTGTTAGCAGGCCATCCCCATTATTGCTTTATGGAAAGGTTTGCGTCTCACGCATGTGTGCTACGTATGACACGTGTGTGTGCTCGTACGTCACGTATGTCAATTGCACGTTTGAGATGTCATTAATTTCTGTGGGTTCATTAACGCACTTAGACGTGACATTTTTGATACAAGTTTTTTTTTCAGAGTGAAACACCATCTATTAGCAGCGACCCCCAACCCCAATGCTACTGCGCGGCCACAGGTCCTCTCCCCACCCTATTGCAGTAAGTCAGCCTTACCTTTGATTGCACCAAATGGAAACCACACGTGTTGCAATGCGGCAGGAGGTGCCTTGACCCCAATTGTAACCCCCCAGTTATGCAATGCGTCAGCCTTACCTTCAACTGTAACATCAACTGTAACCCCCAGTGTTGCAGTGCAGCAACCTGCTTCGTAACGCCAACTGCAATACCCAGTGTTGCAGTGGGGAGCCCAGATCGCGTTCGCCACTTCACTTCTCCTCACTGTCATGGCCGGACACTCATAACCGCTAAAAATATTTCATCACACGTGTTTGCGACCTAAATGATGTTTCAGCCCACACGCATTTTCCGCCACTTCAAAATCTGCCACTGTCATATCTGCCACTCTCTTTACACCTAAACAGGCGTACCAACCTACTGGTTATCACTTCAATGAAACTTCAGAAAAAACGCTAAAAAACGGCATTACGTACCTTAGAAAAATACGTATGTTTGCCCTGCGGGTTAGAAATACGTACCTTTGCCCCCCGGGTTAAAAACACATACCCTAGGTTAGGTTAGGTTGGGTAGGAAAAGTTTAATTAAAGTGATAAGCAGTAAAATGGTACGCCTCGTGGCTGATTCTGACGTGGGCTGAAACAGAGTTTAGGCAGAATGTCACTGGCAGATATGACAGTGGCTGGTGTGACTGAGGAACGCTATGAATGTTCGCTGTGTAAAACTGGTACCGTAGGTAGGTAGTCGGAACAACTTGTGGCTGATGAGGCAGTTGGCGGAGATGAAAGGGGCTGATCTGACGTTAGCTATAAAAGAATTTAACGCCAAGGATAGCGACCCCTGCAAGGATCGCTATCCCTGGCGCTAAATTCTTTTATAGCTAACGTCAGATCAGCCCCTTTAATCTCCGCCAACTGCCTCATCAGTCACAAGTTGTTCCGACTACCTACCTACGGTACCAGTTTTACACAGCGAACATTCATAGCGTTCCTCAGTGCGGCCACCTGTGTAATCACGCCAACTATACCCCCAAATAATTATAGTGCAGCAGCCTGTGACATAACTCTATTTATACCCTCCAACATAGCACTGCGGCACTGCGCCATCACGCGAACTGTTACCCCAAATTGTTGCAGAGCGGCAACGTGCACAATCACACCAACTGCGGAAGCCTGGGTCCTCACGCGAACTTTAATCCCAAATATTGCACTGCGGCAACCTGCACTATCACGTTAACTGTTGCCCGAAGTATTGCAGCGTGGCAACCTGCGCTATTACGAAAAAGTTTACCCCCAATTATAGCAGCGGGAAAACCTGCGCCATCACGTCAACAGTAACCTCCGAGTAATGCAAAGCGGCAACCAGCGCCATCACGTAAACTGCGGCCCTCAAGTATAGCACTGCGGCCCCCACGTATAGCACTGCGGCCGCCTGCGCCATCACGCCAACTGTAGCCTCCAAGTATTGCAGTGCAGTAACCTGCACCATCATGCCAACTGTAGCCTCCAAGTATTGGAGTGCGGCAACCTGAGCCATCACACCAACTGTAGCCCCCAAGTATTGCAGTGCAGTAACCTGCACCATCACGCAAACTGCAACCCCCAAGTATTGCAGTGCAGGAAACTGCACCATCACGCAAGCTGTAACCCCCAAGTATTGGAGTGCAGCAACCAGTGCCATCACACCAACTGTAGCCTCCAAGTATTGGAGTGCAGCAACCCGTGCCATCACGCCAACTGTAGCCTCCAAGTATTGGAGTGCAGCAACCCGTGCCATCACGCCAACTGTAGCCTCCAAGTATTGGAGTGCAGCAACCCATGCCATCACGCCAACTGTAGCCTCCAGGTATTGGAGTGCAGCAACCCGTGCCATCACGCCAACTGTAGCCTCCAAGCATTGGAGTGCAGCAACCCGTACCATCATGCCAACTGAAGCCTCCAAGTATTGGAGTGCAGCAACCCGTGCCATCACGCCAACTGTAGCCTCCAAGTATTGGGGTGCAGCAACCCGTCCCATCACGCCAACTGTAGCCTTCAAATATTGGAGTGCAGCAACCCGTGCCATCACACCAACTGTACACAAAACACACGCAGCGGTGCACTCCTAAAGCAAATAGCTGGTCTCCCGTGTAATTTGACACCACCTGATCGAGCAGGAATTAGTATCTGCCGCGCGAGCCCGGGAGGCGCATAAACTAACCTGTCGTGCCAGGAATGCTGTCAGATACCGCGACCTAGGGAGGGGAGGGGGGAAATGACTGATCCCCACCCCTTGCTATTTATTGGGACACCAAATGAGACGTTGTTCAGTTAGCCTGCGGTCTGTGACGAGTAAGAAATGAATAGCAGTTTTAGAATGTGATAACCGCTTATAAAATGTTCATGTGGCACTGAATTTGTGTGCTGTCGAAATGCTGTACCGTAATTGAGAACAAAGAGCAACCGTTTTTTAAAGCGCCGTGTTACAGCATCCTTTTTTTTCAAATTGAGGCTTGCATAATCTGAATCGTTACGTGCCTATTTTCAGATCACTTCATTTAGGTGTGGATGATTTACAGCCATACGTCAAAATATGATCCTGACCTTTCAAAATGGTCATTGACTTGTCCCATCATGCCCTAGTCCTCGATGAGCGAGTTATGTCTTCCAGTCACAGAACAAGTCATTAACACGACGGTGTATTGACCCAAGTTCCTATTGAATAGATAGTCAATTCTACCTAAAGGCAGTTGGAAGTGTTAAATATCAAGGTCTAAAACTTCGACTCAATAACTGTAGCCTAGAGCTACTAAAAGAACTGTCAATTTAAAGCCTTGCATTGCACCATCAACAGATGGAAATATGGGAGTTCCTTTCCTGATTGTGGAGCTTATTGCGGGTTTCCTGTCACCCTTGTATAGGAAATGATGTATATTTAACCGGAATGAATGAAATTATAATCATAAGGTCTGGAGGACGTTTTTCTAATTCCCTCTAAAAATCTGTTCAACAATTAAACTGTTGAGATAAACTCTGTGTACCTGCCCAAAACAGTCTGTGTACCTGCCCAAAACAGTCTGTGTATCTGCCTAAAACAGTCTGTGTACCTGCCCAAAACAGTCTGTGTACCTGCCTAAAACAGTCTGTGTACCTGCCCAAAACAGTCTGTGTACCTGCTCAAAACAGTCTGTGTACCTGCCCAAAACAGTCTGTGTACCTGCCTAAAACAGTTTGTGTACCTGCCCAAAATACTCTGTGTACCTGCTCAAAACACACCGTGGTTAGAATATGTATCGACAGTTTACACACCGTGGTTAGAACACGTATCGACAGTTCACACCGTGGCAAGAACATGTTTCGACAGTTTACACACTGTGGTTAGAACACGTATCGACAGTTCACACCGTGGCAAGAACATGTATCTACAGTTTACACACCGTGTTAAGAACATTTATCTACAGTTTATACACCATGGCAAGAACATGTATCGACAGTTTACACACCGTGTTAAGAACATGTATCTACAGCTTTCACACCGTGGTAAGAACATGCATCGACAGTTTACTCACCGTGTTAAGAACATGTATCTACAGTTTACACACCATGGCAAGAACATGTATCGACAGTTTACACACCGTGTTACGAACATGTATCTACAGTTTACACACCGTGGTAAGAACATGTATCGACAGTTTACACACCGTGTTAAGAACATGTATCGACAGTTTACACACCGTGTTAAGAACATGTATCTACAGTTTACACACCGTGGTAAGAACATGTATCGACAGTTTACACACCGTGGTAAGAACATGCATCGACAGTTTACACACCGTGTGAAGAACATGTATCTACAGTTTACACACCGTGGTAAGAACATATATCGACAGTTTACACACCGTGGTAAGAACATGCATCGACAGTTTACACACCGTGTTAAGAACATGTATCTGCAGTTTACACACCGTGGTAAGAACCTGCATCGACAGTTTACACACCGTGGTAAGAACATGCATCGACAGTTTACACACCGTGTTAAGAACATGTATCGACAGTTTACACACCGTGTTAAGAACATGCATCGACAGTTTACACACCGTGTTAAGAACATGTATCTACAGTGTACACACCGTGGTAAGAACATGCATCGACAGTTTACATACCGTGTTAAGAACATGAATCGACAGTTTACACACCGTGTTAAGAACATGTATCTACAGTTTACACACCGTGGTAAGAACATGCATCGACAGTTTACACACCGTGGCAAGAACATTTATCGACAGAACAAAGGTCGCCTCTATAATCTTGGCGTAGTTTTAACCTTGATATTCATAGCCCTGAAACATTGATGAAGGAACTCTTCACGTCGTTCAAACAGTCTTTAAGAAGACAACAAGATTCAAGTAGCTATTACTCATATGGGAATTTATGTTCTTACCAACCACACTTTTGAATTTTGCGACCGAAATGGAACAAGCAGTGACTACAGCTTCTCTTGATGACATTATAAGTGTATCTTACAGGAACCTGTTATTGAACAGTAGTGCGATAATAAAGGTGTTCTGCAGTCGTCTTCTGATGATCACAGAACCCTCTTCAAAGCCCCCCACTGCTGCACAGCTGATGTTCCTACAGCTACAGTCAGAAGTTAGCCGGGTTGATGTGGACGAACAATACAGTGCTGGGCACGCTGGCGTAACTAGTTACTGTTTTAAATTACTTTGTCTAAGTTCATCCTCAGTAACTTTAACAGAGTAACTGGCAAAAGAATCTAGAGGTAGTGTCGTGTCCAATACAAACTACTGTCAACACATACAATTTAGGATAAACTATTCAGCCCGTCCTAGTCCAACTGCTGTACTAGAATATTCGTTTTAAATATCGGACGGTAGGTCACTGAAAACTTATAAGCTCCCATTAGAGAATGCGCGACAGGTGCCGCCTACCTCCCACGTGATGCAGCACGAAAATAATTTGCCGTTGATTCTCTTGATCAAAAATTAGCCATAGTCAATTATCATGGATAAACCTAAGCGTGTCATTGTTTATCGATCGACTGTACTGGACCGTTTCCTTAGAAAGGCTCGTCATAACTGAAATAAGCCAGTAATTCATAGATTCTCTACGTGAAGATATGAAGAGTGGATGAAACAAATCGTTACTTACGCTTTCCGTCGTTTATGATTGTCACGTCGAAGTAAGGAGTTCAATACATAAATCACAGCGTAAAGTAAATCTTAAAAAGACAACTCAAATAATAACAAGTCATATTGCATAAGAAAACAATAAAATAGCAATCTACCAAAGATATTACAATATCCGGCGTAAACGTGTTTGAGAGTAAATAACACAGAAGATAATATTACGCAGTAGTTTTAATCAGATAGGATTGCAGTCATTGTACTCTTCTTCAATTTCCTAGATCCATGGCAGCGCTGCCGAGCACTGATTGCTAAGGTGATTGTGACAAGGTGCAGCTGAGTTAGCCTACCGCGCTTCAGCCTTCCAATAGACTACCCCTCCTGTATTATACAGCCCTTCCAGTCCATGGCCTATGAACACCGGTAACGTTGTCCGGGCAGCCTGTTATCTTAACAATAAGTTTAGATTGGAATTGGTCATCAAAAGCTTAAAATACTGCTGGCTGCTTGCTGCCTATAACATCTAGGAGGCGGATATAGATTTATTCACATTGGAACCCACTGTACACAGACGGCGGTTTATTGCGGTTTAAGTTAGCTATTTAATGTGAAGGAATCAACATATCCCTGAAACCAATCTTGGTTATTATTACAAGTTCAGCAGTAAATGAACCTGTTGCTGTTATCATTTTCTAATGTGATATTTGCAAGTGAAAAATCCGCGTACGATCTTGTGGAACTTGTGAGATTTTATTTTGATTTTTGCGTCTACTTTATTCAGTGGTTACTCACTATACGGTCGGCAGTCTTTATAAATGCCCAATTTAGTATAAATGCCCAACGGAGACACTGCAAAAAAATATATATTTTAATGGGCTAATAAAAAGGCGTTTTCCGGAATATACCCATTCGCCCGATAATACAAACATCATCTGATGTAAATCCAACTAAACTAATATTTTCGAAATAGATATTTTCGCGCGTGAACATTTTTCCTCGAGATCTATAAGAATCAGCCAAACAGCTGTTTCAGAAATCATATATTTCCTTGATTGAAACCTATGCGACCAATGTTTTCTTCTATACAGAGTGTATGTAATTTTCTCGTGTGTATTATTTTCCGAGTTTAACCGAAGTTTAAAAAAGTTAATAATGGTCCCTTCAACAGAATATACTAAACGAAGTCTTTTGCAAGTATTTTTTGAATCGTTCCTGCATCGACCGACACGGAAGGATGGGTATTGACTCATAAGTTCTAACACGAATTTATTTAAGTGATTCTTACAGTTATATTATAATTACCTCTAAGATTATCCCTGACAGACGGTGGATAGAATGATCTCTGTGACGTACCTTCGGTCTAGAGTGATGATCATCACCTTCATGTAGATTCAGGATTATGATTCATCACAATTACCACTCAGATGAGTCTGCGTTTCCGGTCTCCACTCAACATTCTCCCCCCTGACGCAGAAATATCCTTGCTCTACCATCATCCAGCTCATACCACTGCTAAAAAACAGCACTCGTAGATACAACCAATTTGAATTAATTGCACGTTTCTACCACCAAAGATGCGTTAACCGAACCAGAGCTGGCCCAGTTAAGGCGAGCACATCGACACTGCTTAGCGATGTTGTCTGGTGTGTTGTGGGGGCCGGCCAGGGCACTTGTAGTGCGCATAGCCACGTCGATGAGGGGCCTGATAGCGACCACCAGATACCATAAGTTGTAGAAACAGACAGATCAGCCCCGGCCAGGCTGAATGCACCTCTTCTGACGCACGGTTAAACACGCCGCAAAAAATACCAGCAGCAGAGGTTGACTGTGTATTGAAATATAATATTGCCGCAATGTTGCCATTACATCGGAATGTTAAGGTACTGCAGTGGTAAACAATCGATCCGATTTAAAGCCGGAGACTTTTTTAACGTACTCCAGTGGTGAACAATTGATCTAATTTATAGCTAGAGATACTTGCATCGTACTGTTGTGGTGAACAATTGATCTAATTTATAGCAGGAGACTCTTTCATCGTACTGTTGTGGTGAACAATTGATCTAATTCATAGCAGGAGACTCTTTCATCGTACTGTTGTGGTGAGCAATTGATCTAATTCATAGCAGGAGACTCTTTCATCGTACTGTTGTGGTGAACAATTGATCTAATTTATAGCAGGAGACTCTTTCATCGTACTGTTGTGGTAAACAATTGGCCTGATTTATTGCATGAGACTGGCTCTATTAACCTCGTGCAGTGGTAAACAATTGGTCCGATTATCGCGAGAGACTGTCGGCTAAAGGTCTTATCGCATTATTCCCTGCCCCTCGTGATATTGACGTTGATCATTGCCCTTGATTATCAATGTGAACAGATAAAACTCGCATGCTTATGTTACAGGGATTTTACAGGCGCTTATACATTTGCTGACATTTTTAACTCTCATTAAAATCAACATCATATGACAATTTAAACTTAGAACTAATGGAATGTATAAAAAAGAGTGGACTTAACATGTTTTACTGCACCTGATGACTTAAAATCAAATTTCAGCTTTGAAGTTTAATTAAGAGTGCAGGTCTGAACCTTTCGGATAATGCTTGCAGCTGTACGTCGAACAATTTTCTTGAACATTTCTCTCACTAGCGATAGATTCTTCAGGCATTCAGTTGCGTTGGCTTGCGTTCGTGGACAAAGAATTCCATCTCTCCCCGAAACCAGCAACGAGTGGGATGTGGTCAGGGCTATGAGCGGGCTGAGGCCGGCTTGTTCGGCAGCCAATTACTCGCTCCGTAAATTTGCTTAATGAAAATGCAAGACAATAGTTGGAGCAGTGAGCAGGAGCACCATGCTGTTGATAGTAGAATTCCTCCGATCTCAGAGAAGACTCACAGCAGCCTTGGCGCTTGCTGCCCGCTCGCCTGATGATTTGGGAGATATGGACTGTAGAAGATCTCATGAATCAAACATAGCAAAGATACGAGAGAAATGAACAAGTGAAAAGGTCGAGGTCAGTTGCAAGCTTCATACGATGTGTTCAGACCAACGCTCAGGAAGATGGGTCACATTTCGTAGCTCGAATTTAATTTTTTATCATCTGATCCATTAAATCGTGTCAAGTCCACTCTTTTTCGATATTTAACACTAATCTGAAGTATAAAATAGCCTATGATGTCTGTTTTATAGTACATATATTGGTAGAAACATTAGGTGAATCATTGTAGGGAATTGACAGACGATTGAAAGCAACGGAGCAGCACATATTTCGTGGGGTTTGTTGGTATTTTTTTTACGCTTCTTTGTTCATTGTTTTCCTGGTTTCGTGCTTTGGCTTCATTTAACTGAATAAGGTAACACAGAGTATGAAGTTGTCTTGAACAGAATCATTTCATGACAGGTTGAAACTTGTCAATAACCCATTTCGATCAACGCTTTAGAACCTAATGAGGTTACTTTGTTTTGAAGTCTTGGTACAAAGCAAATTCCTAAGCGTTTACTGTGAGCAATTAAACTTGAATATGAACCATTCCTGTTTTATTCAATTAAAAAAATTCGAATGGGCCAAATTTATGCATTTCAATATTTTTGGTGTATTCTTTTGAGAGTACAGAGATTGGAGGCAAAATTAGGAGGCAACAAAAAAGGTTCTCTTTCTTGAGAATGAGCGCCCAATAACAGCGATGGAACACATCATTTAATTAGAGATGAAGCATTTTCTAGGAAATAAACTTATTGAACTCCATTGAATTAGGCAACCCAAAAATTAAAGCGAAGTGCGTACACCTATTCAGAATATTTTTAATTTTGAATATGTATCTATCTCTCTCTCTC
>SDVV010006435.1:0-18459 GCA_016164225.1 Gammarus roeselii
ATTTAGGAATATGTATAAATAAATATATATATGTATATATATAAATATATATATATCTGGGATAAGAGGAAGAAGTGTTTACAGTTATCTGTAATAAAAACACTCATTGGCATGACTTTCTCGCTACAGTCTTACTGACCAACAGTGCAATAGAAGTGACTGATAATACTGCACATTTCAAGCGATATACACAGTCATATTAATATAAAAAGTTTACCTCACACACCCCTTGTAGTACCCTTCACTTGGCTTACAGTTCCGAACGCAAGATAATGGAATTTTAATATCACACGGAAACTGAGCACACAACTTCTTATGAAGACTGTCTGATCAGGTCTAAACGCTACTGCCCGGGCGCATCCTTATATACCCGAAGTTACTCATTGTGGTGGGCGATGGTTGTTTTTATCAGCTGTTTTACTGTTTTACAATACAGATACAGTATACTCAAAAAAATACGTGTCTGGGGGAACTGCACCGCGGATAAAAGCAGTTAAAATACTGACCAAATGTATTATACCCAATATTTTTATATTAAAATTAATTGGCGATTCAATTCTAACAACTTCCAAAATGCAAATGGCAAGCAAAACATGCATTTGTTACGGATGCTCATCTGTTTATAGAATCCTATCACTTATTATGCAGCAAACGTATTTAGTAAACAGATCACTATAAAATATACTAAATAAAAAATTGCTTTCAGCTAATAAATTGATCATTCAATGTTGAAAGCAAAGCCAGTGAATTTTTTTCTACCGGCAACCATACATGCGATGATGGAGGCAATCTGTTAGGAGGCGCACTATTAGACCCTCGGCCCAAAATTCATAGTGAATTATGGCTGGTCAACCATTCCTCCTGAACTGTAGCTGGGTGCTGCAGTGTTTACTGTCCTGCCAGTTTGGCCGTATGGTCGATGTTGCAATGGCGAGCCTGCACCCTGATGTCTCATATTTGGAACTTTGGTTGAAATGTCCTCTCCCTTTGTTGGTAGAGTAATCTGGCATCCGTAATTTGGTGCAAGAAATTTGATTTGGTCTTGATCAAGCATTACATATCAGAGGAATACAAATGATAGTGAAGGATAACTCAGATGACATTCTATGTTTGACAGGAGCATGGCAGGAATCTGATATTTGCAATACCTTCATCGAAATTGACTCTTTCAATGTTTACAGATAAGATACAGAAAGGAAGTGTGTTTTACGTTCGAGACGAATACGCCACTTCTCAAATGACTCAAAATTACGTGAATGAAGTTGATAATTTTTGGGTCAACATCCAGGTACGAAAAAATAGACCGTTTGTAGTTGGTTCTCTTTACATACCACCGAAAGCGAGCGTACAATCTTTTCAATACATCAAAGAAAGATTTCAAGAAGTATCAGTTGGGAAAGACTGAACATTTTGGGAGATTTCAATGACGATCAATTGAAATTGAAGTCTAACAATATGGAGCCAGTTTTATACAGACTCGGCCTGCATCAGCTCATAAAAAGTGCAACAAGATTTACATCCGACTACTGACGGTACTACATCTGCTCATTAATAACAATCCGTCTTCGATTGCCTCAACTAACGTGGAACCGAATTCATTCTCTGACTACCAAGAAATAAACTGCACAGTGAACCAGCACATTTCCAAACAATTTCACAAAATTCCGCACATTGTCACACGTTTTCAAACATTTACACACATTTACACACATTTTCACACGTTTTAACAAATGTTCACTAGTTATTATACATTTTCACACATTTTCATACATTTTCATAAGTTTTCATGCATTTTCAAACATTTCACAGATTTCCACGCTATAGAACGTATTTTCACAAATTTTCACACATTTCCACATATTTTCACATATTCTCATACATTTTCCCACCTTTTTTGCCCATTTCCACACATTTTAACATTTCCACACATTTCCACACATTTCCACACATTTCCACACATTTTCACACATTTCCTCGCATTTTCACACATTTCCAACATGTCCACACTTTTTCACACATTTTTACACATTTCCACACATTTTCACATACATTAATTTTCTCATATTTCTCAATATGTTAATACGTTTCCACAGATTTCCACATATTTTCACAAATTTTCGTACATTTTCACATATTTTCCCGCATTTGTGCACGTATTTACGCAATTTACTATATTTTTATACAATTCAACACATTTTCACATGTTTTCAAACATTTTCGAAAACTTTCAATCATTTTACACAATTTCACACGATTTCACGATTTTTACACTTTCTCACAACTTTTTACACTTATTCACACATTTTCCATCGTTTCCACACATTTTCCTTCATTTTCATACATATTCACACTTTTAATATTTTTTCACACATTTTCACACATTTCCACACATTTCCACACATTTCCACACATTTTACCACTTGTTCTCACACATTAATTTGGTCACATTTCGAAATAATGTATCATATTACCTCACATTTTCACACATTTTCACAAATTTTAACTCATTTTCACACATTTGCGCACGTATTCACGCAATTTTCCACATTTTAACACATTTCTACATATTCTTCACACAGTTACATGTTCTCACACATCTCCACATTTTTTTTCACATTTTCAACCGTTTTCACACCTTTTCAGACACTTTCACATAATATCATACTTTCTACAAATTTTCAGAAATTTATAAACTCACAAACATTTTACCACATTTACACACATTTCCACACATTTTCACACATTTTCACATATTTTCACACATCTTCCCACATTTTCACACATTTCTTCACATTATCTCACATTTTCACACATGTTTACACATTTTCGCTCATTTTCTAAACTTTTCGTGCAATTTCACACATGTTCACGCATTTTCATACATTTTCATACATTTTCACGCATTTCACACATGTTCACACAATATCACGCATTTACACACCTCGCCACACTTTTTCACATATTTTCACCCATTTGCACACGTTTTCACACATTTTCTCACATATTCACACATTATCACAATTCTATGAATTTGCACATTATCACACATTTACATACATATTCACATATTTACGCACATTTTCATCAATTTTGACCGACTTTCAGCTATTTTCACACATTTTCCCTCATATTTTCCCTTATTTTCATAAATTTTACACACATTTTCACATCTTCTCACACATTAGACACATTTTTCACCATCTTTCCACATGTTCACACATTTTCGCTATTTTTTTTTCACTATTTCACTCAATTTCACATATGTTCACACATTTTCTCTCATTTCACACATATTCACACATTATCACCCATTTTCTCACATCTTAACACATATTCACCTCCCACACATTTCAAACATTTTCACAAATTTCCGCACATTCTCACTATTTCTCACACATTTATACATTTCCAAACATTTTCACACATTTTCACACATTTTCACATATGCTCACAAGTTCTTTAGACATTTTCACACATTTTCACACATTTTCACTCCCTTTCATATATTTTCATACATTTCTACACATTTTCACACATTTTCACACTTATTCACACATTTTCATACATTTTCAAATGTATCACAAATTACACACATTTATACAATTATGCACTCATTACCACACTTTTTCACACATGTTCCCACTGCATTACACATTTTTTACACATTTACGCATTTACACACATTTACACATTTACGCCCAACATCCACGCCAAGCGTGGATGTTGACCCATTTACAAAAATGTGCACAAATTTTCGTCCATTATTTGTCACACATAT
The DNA here is from genome assembly GCA_016164225.1 of Gammarus roeselii. Taxonomy (NCBI): domain Eukaryota; kingdom Metazoa; phylum Arthropoda; class Malacostraca; order Amphipoda; family Gammaridae; genus Gammarus; species Gammarus roeselii. The sequence goes on from SDVV010006435.1 coordinate 3,779, forward strand.
CACACATTTGTCAATTTTCGTCCATTTTCAGCAACTTTCACCCATATTCAGACGCCTTCACAAATTTTCACACCGTTTCACATATTTAAAAATTATTTCACACATTCCTCCATTTACACACATTTCCACCCATTTGTAAACAGTTCCACACATTTTCTCACTCCGTCACATATCTCAACACATTTCCAAATTTTTGTACATTTTTTACACATTTTTACAAATTTGCACACATTTTCACACATTTCCACTCATGTTCACATATTTTCATACATTTTCACACATTGACACGTTTCCACACATTTTCACAAATGTTCACAAATTTTCACACATTTTCACACATTATCACACATTTTCATCAGTTTCACCCCTTTTCTCCCATTTACACTCATCATCATCGATTTTCGCACATTTTCAACATTTACGCACATTCACATCCATATCCAATGATCACGCAAATTTGTGTCAATGTTCACACACTTACATATATTCTCACACTGTTTCACACGTTTACGCACACTTCCATGTATTTTCACGCCTTTTCACATATGATTGCTCATTTTTACATATTTTCACCCCATTTTCCGCAATTTTCAGGAATGTTAACATATTTTCGCACCTTTTCACACCTTTTCTCACATTTTTGCACATTTTTACAAAATTTCACACATGTTCAAATATTTTCACATTCCCAAATAAAAAAAAACATTTCCACACATTATTCAATTTTCCCAAATTTCTACACATTTCCACACATTTTCACACATTTGTACAATTTCGCGCATTTTCTCACATTACCTCGCATTTTCCCATTTCACACTTATTAATACATTTTGCGCGCATTTCAAGCGTTTTCCCACATTTTCACATATGTTAACTAAGCTTCGCACATCTTCACATATTTCCACTTATTTTCATACATTTTCACTCATTTTCACCCGTCTGATGCAACAGTTTTTATTCATGTACATGTTTTCGTGGTAGGTGGCATTTTATTTAATTTTGACAGAGGATAGAGGAAACATTACTTCCATCATTTTGTTTAGCAATTGGTAAATTAAGGTTATTCATGAAGGTTAAGCTAGATTTTTCAGCCTTGATGTTGCAATAAAGGCAACCGGGACTTGGCACGCAAATAATGCACTAATAAATCAAAGTCAATCGGTATGTTACGTGCCCTACATACTACAATCGTCATAACATGCATTGCTGAGATTCATATGTTATTTATTGGAATTTGCATTGAAGATTTGCGTTGAAGAAACCCACTATCTATAATATGGCATCCGGGGCCTACGCTATTGACACAGTTATAAATTGCTTGGGTGACTGTTCAGAAGCGCAAGTTGTGCTGTCATCACTGTTCGAGAACTACGGCATGTGTGAGGACACTCCTTGCCGCTTTTGGGAGAGTATTCAACCGCCCAGACTTTGCAGGTATCACAGCCTGAGCACTGTGGTACTGTGCGGGTACACCCCGTGCCACATATGTGTGAGTGCTCAGAAGCCCAGGCAGGACAGTCTTCGCCGTTCGAGAATGACTGCCTGTGTAGACACAATGTGTTACCCTATCTTTTTCAGGAGAGTGTGCTGAAGCGGTAAACTGCTCAAATATAGTTTACGTGTTCATGAAATGACCAATCAGTATGTCAGCATCATCGGACTCCCGTTAACATTAGACATTTAGAAGGTAAATGCAACATAAACTAATTGTGTTTCATGAGTATAGATAAGTAATTCGAACCGTACATATATTTCCTTTCAGAATTTTAGGAGACGTAGAAGTCAATGTTTAAATTATGTTCCTATCGGAGATAGCAAGTGGTTGCTGAACTCCATTTTTTATCGTTATCATGATACGTCCAATATTTTTTGGATTTGAAATTTTTTTTTTTAGGTCAAGGAAGTCCATGAGGCCAATTGCTCCATATTCCTTCTATGTTAAATAAAATTGTATCACTCGATTTCTGTTCTATTTCAGAATACTTCCTTCTATAATTGTTTAGCCTTCAGTGTGGAGCGTGACAGACAGAAGAAAGACGACAGGCGAACGCTCAGTCTTTAATTGTATTGGTAGAGATTTTGCGCTGCTGGGCACTAAAATTGTTTCGTAGTCTGGATACAGCAGAAATAGAAATGACTCAGAACGTGCTCGTGGCAGACTTTGAGCAGCATCTATTTTGAAAGATGCATTTCGAACGAAACAAGTGACCCTCAACAATACGTTCATGCGAAGTTAAAGTCAGGGCGCTTTTGATTTGGCTCCCATTATGTTCAATAGGATTTTATTCTTCGGAATCTCGATGGAACGCGTACGACTTGGCGAATAAAGTTTTATCGGATCATATTTTGGAACTCAAACGCATATCATCCTGAAAGTTCTCCCTATTACTCGGTTGGTTGATCGAGATTATATGGTAAAACATCCACACGTCGAGTTCATTACGAAAATATTCTAGTTATCACTTTATAATAAGTGATAACATTTCATTTGCGCACGTGTAACGATTCCTTACTGTTGAATGGATTGATTGCTCATACTTACATGGGATATTTTCCTTGGGCACTTGAAGGGTAAGGGTTGATATATGTTGAGCAATTCGCAGTACAGTATTATGGTTCTGAATGATAAAAGTTAACTTCACCGAGGATAAAGTTGTTTTATGCATATAGTATATTGTACGAAGACAAAATAAGTCATTATATTCAATTCAGAACATTTTTTGTCTTCTGCGGTAAATGTTTATGAAAATACGGATTTTAAATGAAATTCTGCTCGAAAGAGTTTGGTTAGCTCTACGCACACGCTTGAGTTGACAATTGCCTTAATATCCAATTGAAATGTTCGTTCAGTGTGTGTCAAATTGAACACACCCAAACTACCTTCATGAACAGGGCTTCCTCCACCAATATTGTAACCATTTTAGACTGTATTCAATGCTCTGTCCCGCGCCATCTTGTGACGTAATGCGTTTAATGCCCTCCAATTACACCTGCCGAATAAACTGTAGGCGTATTGTGAAGTCATACAAATTGATAAGATGACTTGAAACACTTCAACCTTCTTTTTTCGGTGCGGCGAAATTCAATTATGATAATGAACATTTTGGAGAAATTTGCTCGACACACACAAGGTATTGAAAGCTGGCGACACTCTTTTGTAACCAACTGAAAGTAATCAATTCCGCCCCTCGTAACTCATGATTTTATGACTTATTCAAAACCATTAAAATATTATAGAGACTGGAAATGTTTATTATTTCTTTTTATTCTCGAGTTACGGCCCCGACTAGATATATTTTCAGTCGGTTAAACACATTTCTCCTTGTCTTATGAAAACGACAACCTTATCAGATGTGCTACGGTTCAGAAGTAACTGTCCAAATAATGATTTTGTTTTTACCTTATATAAATGATGCGAGTGTGCCCTTTACGAGAATGTTACAAATTATGAATAGAAGTTTCTTTCCTCATCATTATATATCGATTTTTTTAAGAAGTACTTTCAGTTGCATTGATGCCTAATTTTTGTGTGTAATGCAATCATCCATTCATTTAGATTTACCGTTTTTATTTACGTGTAAACATACTTGAATGTTTGCCACCTCATTGCAGGGATGACGGAATCAAAACGCGTGAATAAGGTATCAATGGTGCCGATGGTGCGCGTAACTTATTCACATCCGATGTGCATCCGAATTAGTATGAGCTACACTTCAATCGTTAATGTATTTATGGGTTAGCAACGAATGGGGTCAAGGGGAGCTTGGCCTCTTGGCTATGGCCTGGGACGTTCGGGGTATCCTTGTTTGAACAGAACATTTGCCAAAATGAGAGGATATATATTACCGGATGAAAGACAAACAAGGGGACAAGGATGACAATACATTCAAAAGAAATAAAGACAAAGTTGTGAGCATAAACAGGCAATTAGTGAAACAATAATTGGCAAAATAAATACATTATTTATCGTGTGAACATGTGGAATGATAGATATAAAGCAAGCTCAAATAATGCATGAACATGAATAATAAACAAGTAAGGCAAGCAAGTAATTATATGACAATAAACTCTCTAATCCGTAGATCACATGAAAAAAAGGACGTGAATTGATATTGATAAACTGGTACAACAAACAAGAAGCCAGTAAATTAATAAAAAAATGATCTAACCTTCAACAAGACAGGATTGTTTGAATTGATATGAACATGATTGACGAGGCAGCAAATTGAATGCATGGCAGAGAATGATTTCGTTGTAGAAAAACCTTAGTCAAAGTCCTGGTAATATACCACGGAAGACAGTTGTTACATTTAGCCTTCCATCATAGTCTCAATCTTCTAACTGATAGGATTGGGGCCCCAACTAAAATGTTGATTTTTGTACGGCTGAGGCATGCCGCTGCATTTTTTGAACGGGGAAAGGACATTATTCGACGATAGATAAAAAATAATGACCTCTAAAGCTGCAGGAGCCCATCGTCTGAATGACTACTACCGTGTTGACACTAGCTGGCCTATGCTCAGTCATTTACTGTAACCGTAGGCCGCCCAGCCGGCGCCACGTGAAGGCTGTCAACTCCGAGACCATCTGGTCATTCGCCAGCCACCCAACTAATTTGTGTGTGATGTTTGTTTGCCTTGAAAGCATAGGATTCTGCTTTGTCTCAAACGAAGAATGGGAACCGTTTCACTGAAATGCCCATCTTGGAGCAATGAGGTGATAGCCACAGATACCAGCATGCCACTCCCTTTCATATCCACCATGCATTTGTTGTGCTCTATAACAGCTATCGACGGATTCAATTCAAGACCTGAAATCTTGCACTTTGATGAGGTAACTTTATGTTAAAATGTTAAAGTTGCGCGCCATCCAGTGAATTGTATGTGTCCTTCCATTGATGGTAGTCCCTTGACCTTGACCGTTGCCATTCCACTCATCCACCTCTCGCTGTCCTTCCACTCACTACCCTCGCGCCGCTATTCCACTCATCCACCTAACGTTGCCATTCCGCTCATCCACATCTCGTTGCCATTCCACTCGTTATCCTTTCGCTGTCCTTCCACTCATTACCCACTCGTCGCAATTCCACTCATCCACCTAACGTTGCCATTCCGCTCATCCACATTTCGTTACCATTCCACTCATTTACCTATCGTTGTTATTCCACTCATCCACCGCCTTTGTTATTCGACTCATCCACCTCGTTGCCAACCACTCATCCACCTCTTGTTGTCATTCAACAAAAGAATTGATTACAGTTTTGATTAATATTATTACGATCAATGTTATTTATAACAGCTCAGCACATATCGCGTACCAGAAAGTTTAGGCTATTAATTAAGATAGTATTAGAAATAGTTTTTGACGGGTTTGTGCTAGTGGAGGGTGTACTGTCATTTCGTAATAATCCAAAGAGTTGTCTGCACGCGGGGTCTTTCTTTTGCGCAATTCGTAGTTCCTTTTCGGTCCATGGAACTTTCTCTGGAATGTAGTCTTGTAGAGCGGCATTGCAGCTCTCGTTTCTTGCGAGTAGATCTTCGTGGAGCTTTGAGGTCAACGTGTTAGTTACGTCATTGTCTACCGTTAATTGTGATAGTGGGTCCGCGAATATATTTTCTTTACCGCCTATGTAATGGAGGTTTATGTCATATTCTTGGATTAAGAGTGCCCATCGTTGGAGACACTCGTCCTTTGTGGGTTTCTTTAGAGCACCCAACAATGGTTTATGGTCTGTGTACACGTGTATCCTAAACAAAAGAATTATGTGCCTGAACTGCTCGAGTGCATAAACGAGAGGTAATGCTTCTTTTTTGGTCGCGGCGTAGTTTTTCTGACCACTGTTTAATGACTTTGATACATATGCTACGGGGTGTAATTTTTCATCGTATTTTTGCATTAGTACTGCGCCTATACCGGAATTCTTCGAGGCATCCGTGTAAAGGTGAAAAGGTAAGTCGTAATTTGGGAATTTCACTATCGGGGCTTGAGACAGTGTTATTTTTAGTTTCTCTACCGCATTAGTCTGGGCAGATGTCCATTTAATGGGGACATGTTTTCGGAGAAGTTCGTACAGAGGTTCTGCAATTTCTGCGAATTTGGGGACAAACATACAGAAATAATTTACTGCTCCTAAAAAGGATTGAGTTTGTTTTTTATTAGTCGGCATTGGCATCATTTTGATTGCTGCTACTCGTTCGTCGGTCATTTTTATGCCTTCTTTGGTCATTTGGTACCCAAGGAATTGTACTTCGTTAGCGGAGAAAGTGCATTTTTGGATTTTGAGTTTTATTCCGGCTTCGCTCAGTTTTTGTAAGACTCTCTCGATCGTTTCCATGTGTTGCGTGGCCGATTTACTGAATAGTATGATATCGTCCATGTGCGCGAGACATTGGGGGCCAAGAGTTGCAGAGAGTATTTCATTAATTACGCGAGAAAAGAAACCTGGTGCCGATTGAAGCCCGAAGGGGACACGATTCCACTCGTATTTGCTGCTTCCTACTGTGAAAGCCGTTTTTTCGCGATCGTCAGGATGTATCTCGCACTGGTGGTACGCGCTTGCGAGGTCTAGCGTGCTCATGTAGGTTGATTGACCCAGGGAGTTTAGTACATCGGAAATACGCGGAAGTGGGTAGGTTAAAGGTTTAGTAATATAGTTCAGCAATCGATAATCTAAAACCAAACGAAGGTCTCTATCGCCTCGCTTTACTATGATTAATGGGCTGTTATAGGAAGACTTTGAACGCGAAATTGTTCCTTCGTCTAGCGTGATTTTAATTTTTTCATTTACTATACCTTGGTAGGCAAAGGGGATTGGATACGGTGCTTTGTTCACCACGATATATTCCTTCAGAGGTATTTTTAACTGGTCTCCCGTGTATTTTCCTAGAGGTTCACCGGGGAGCCAACAAGCGTCTCTGTGTCGGTTTAATATTTCTAACAGGGTCGTTGTCTCGTTGGGGTCACCGCAGCTTATGTCCTCTGGCGTCAACGGTTTATTGCTTTCATTCGCGTTGAAGTCGGGTTCTACTGGCTGTGCTACAAGTACCGTTTCGTCGGTTAGATATTCGGCCTTGCATAATTTGGTGCTCTTTTTTACAAGTACTGGTTTGTCGCTCGTATTTGTGAAGTTGACCTTCACACATTTGTTATCGGCTAGAGTTAGTGTTCCAGCTATAGTCACTTCATTGCTGAGTTGCGTGTGATGTAATATCACGTCTCGTCCATTTATGATTCGTTTATTGATTGGGACCGTAGCTATCATCATAGTATTTCTCGGTATCGTTAATTCACGGCTTAGATGTACGCTAAATTGTTTCTGCGACTGGTCTGTGGCCGTACAGCTAGGGGAGTTGTTTGTGCTTGCGCAACCTGTTTGATCAGAACTGGTTTGCTAGCCGAAACATCTTCCTCTGCTGTGTTGGTGGCTTCATTGCAGTCGTCGGTGAACTTTCGTTTTCTTTCACGGCACGGGCGATTTCAGCGGTACTTTCGTTCAGGATTATACTGTCACTTAAAGTGAGTCTTAGTACTGATTTTACAGTTATTTTGTTAGTAACGTTTTCGCTAAGTGAGAAACTCAACTTTTTATTGCTGAAGTTTATTACTGCGTGTCGTAAAATGTTCATGCCAATCAACAGGTCATGTTTTATACGATCGCTTTTCCTAAATATCAGGACACGGGTGTTAAAGCATCCCGCAGGTGTCTCGACCTGAGCTGTTGCATGCCCTACTATTGAAAATTGATTCCCATTAGCATCGAGTACTTGGCCACTATAGGGTTCCAAGTCGTAATCCTCAATTTTGAGCGCAGAGTCAGCTATGAGCGTCGTGGTTGCTCCGGTATCTAAATACGCTTTTAGTTCTCTACCATTAATTTCAACATTTAATAGCGGGACAATTATGCTATTCCCGTTTCGTTCCCTTTGGTGGGGCGTACCTAGTCAGTACTGGCGCGGCTCGTCATTTCCGTCATAAACGTTTGAGTCCCAATTGTTGTCCTCGGCGTCATGACTTGCATGTTCGTCATGTTGGTCTGTCGGTGGATCGTCGGCCTGTGTCATACGCACGTAAGTTTGTGAGGTTTTACGTGGGGGACCGCGGTTATTTCGCATACATTCGCTAGTGCTGTGCGAGTCTTTGATTTTACATTGGTCACAGTATTTACCTTTAGCTTTAGCCAGTCTTTCTCTGCACAGTTTTGCAGAATGCCCAAATCGTTTACAGAATGCACAAGAGTTGCATTCTCGTTTTACATGACCGCTCTTTCCACAGTTGAAGCATGATATGGGCGATCGGTTGCTATTCACTGCGCTAGGTGCCGTTTTTTGTTCGGTCGTCGACGAATGTGAGGGGCGCGTTGAATTTCCCGAGGTTGATTGTTGCCTAACCTGCCAAATGGCTTCGTCCGTGTTGACTTGTTTTTTAGTCGCCGTGAGCAGTTTGTGCTGAGCGAGTCTTTACTGTCTCAGCCATAAACTTAGTTGAGGAGTTATTCGGACCTAAATTGAACAGTTTATCATAAACCTTATTTTCACTTCGTGATGCAACAAATAGGTGCATCACAAAATTCTGGACGACGTTAAGCAAAGTGATCGGCGGAGGGGTGGGTATTGAAGCGGATGCGGATGAGCTAGTTGACGGCGGGGGCGGGACTGGAATGGTCCCAGCTATTATGGTTTCTTCATTAAATAGCCCCTTGGTTAGGGTTTCATTTTTAAGATACGCTTCTGCCGCGGCACGCGACGCAGTTTCTAGGGAGGTCATCCCACAAAAAATGTTTTCGGACGTAAGTTTAGTTCCTAATAACGCTCGGGCTGCGTGTCTAAACTCAGTTACTTTGAAAGAAGGGTACATACTAAGGAAATCTTTTTTGACTTCCTTAAATGTGACCGATCTGCCCGCGTAGCAAGTTAACAGTTTTATTGCATCGCCTCGTTTTTTATCGACGAGGGAGAATAAAATCTGTAACTTTTTATCGTCCGCGACAATGTTGTTTTGTAAGAAATGATTCTCGATCGAACGCAAGAAGGTTCTTGCGTCGATTTCTGCTGTAAATTTAGCTTCGCCCTCTCTGGGGTTTCCGGCAAATTTAGGTAAATCGTTCAAGATGGTAATGTCAAAGAAGAGTTGACCGTAATGTAATATAAAGTATATATAAAGTTATTATATAGCTTTACACTTTTCACTTGTGTCTCGCACGACACCACTGTAAAATGTTTATAATGTCATTTATTTTAACGTGCGCTTGGTATACTGAAGGTTCTCGGTAGTTAGCCGTGTAGTACGTTCTGCTCCTCGCTGTTCCTTGTAGTCGGATGCGATGCTTTCCTTGTAGTCGGATGCGTTGCTCTCCTTGTAGTCGGATGCGTTGCTCTCCTTGTCACTCAGCCGATGCGTCACTTTTGTGTATTTAGTCTTTAGTATTTGGACTCTGACTACAAGTGGTTACGATCTCGTCGCCAGTATTGTATTCTCGATCGAACGCAAGAATACAGGGGCTTCTACTTAGATTTGACTGGTTATGAGAGGAAGTAAATAAGTCTACTACTCTCAAAGTTTATTCACCATCAGGGGATCAAGTAAGAAGTTTTACATGAGTTCTTTTCACTAGAGTTGGTTAAGGTATCTAGCTATACAAGTAGTCAGAATGATATCGGCCAGATGAGGAGAGTTCGTAGATGCTACAAGTGTAGTAGAGTCTATAATATCGCACGGAGATAGTTTGGCTGGTGTGGGGCTCAAACCTAGTCTGAGGGCTTAGCAGCATGCAAAGCTTATATACTAAGGATATTAGGCCAGAACACCTTGAGGTGTTTTTGAAAAGCTAAGGGCCGCGCCATTCCTGGAAGGAAGGGACGGTTCTCTGGAGGTCCTGAGGCCGTGAACATGTAGCGACCAGGCCGCGCAAATGCTCCATATTAGGAGTCTAATGTCGGAGTATACCATTACATATGATATTTTAGCACCTAAAGTAACAGCTTGGATTAAGGGAGGAAATTCCTAGACACAGGCCATCTGCTATCAGATCCTGGTTAGGCATTCAGATCTTCATATTCGGAGCGGCAGAGGTGAAATGATAATATGTTTGTGGCCAAGGGCCAGACGGTGGGTCGGATACGACTCGACTCAAAGAGAAACTAAGGTTAAAAATAAGTTGAATACTTTTGTTCAACACTTTGATAACAATAACAGCGCGTCTGTCTTGCGTCCGATCGACAAAAACAGTCGATTCAACAGTAATGCGATCGCAACGATTTTATGCAATCAAATTATATTTGAAAATCAATCCTATTGGAAGGATCATTTCAAATAATATTTTATATTGAACCAATTTTTGGGTCGGTTTCTTTATAACCGCCAACGCTTTTGTCCATACGTCCGATCGTGTCTTGTTTAGAGCCCACTGAGAAGCAATTGATTCTCGTTTCTACGGTTCCTAAAGTGATGATTCGGCACACAAGGAGTCAACCATATGACACAATTAGTAGAATTCATCACTATCGAACGGTTAGGTTCCCAAATCCTCTAGGAGGTCATCCACGATTCATATATAGTTCCTAGATGAAGTATAACACAAGATACATGTAATGTTGTTCTCATATAACTTCATTCCATAATATTGAAAAGAAAATCTTGATACGTTGGAACTCCATGAATGATCAATTTTACGCCAGCCGTGAATTCGCACTGCTTGACGTGCGCATACACGATGACTGCGCACCAATTCGGTCGTCACCGATATTGTGTGATCGAAGGTGGGCACTGGGCATTGTCAGCTAAATTTGCATTGGTGAAACCAAAATCTTTTATGAATTAAATGAGTCTTCGAACCTTCAACGTCAGGTGCACTCAGCGAGATTAAAAGCCATCATCAAACGGAGAATAATCAAGACTGTCAAGTTTGAAATCATATATCGTGTCTAAATGTATCAACACAAGCAACAATAAAAGGTTCGGAAAGTAGGCAGGTTCCTATCTAAGTAAAGAAAATGCAATATTTCCATTTTACACAATAATCAATAATATCTAGTCAAATTATCTAATGAACGCGAAACAGAACACGAATAATTGTGTTTAGGCCTTCACGGAAATTTCGGAGTGAAAAATGTGCTATCTATAGATCAAATTGTTATGCGCGACTTTCATCACACTGTAACTCAGGGTTCGGTGCTTAGAAGAAAAAGTGAGTCTCAAGACTAGGCCCTGTTCCATTCGGTTTCTTGAGAGTTGCACTCATGAAGACATTCCTCAGCCTACGATCCGCTTAGTCAAGCTGGACAAAACATTTCTACAATGACCATCGCTGGCTCCCACTACCTTGGGACTTAATAGTGTAAGCCTAGCTTACGGCTTGCCCTTATACCCCACACACATTGGTCATGGCATGTCAAATTACGCTTCAGTGGGAACCTTAACATTCCATTACCTGACACAAGACAAAGAAGGGTCCAACATAAGCTGTAGAGCAGGAGCAGAGATAACTTCAGTTTAATTCCTTGTAGGAAAACTCTTAATTGATTGTGTGGGTGAGAGCGTTTTTGCTCATCAGACATTTCAAAATAATTTTCTTTCGCCTCAGAATCTTCCCATTATTGTTCAAAAGTGCAGGTCCCCAGCTCTTTGCTCCCGTAGTAGTCAGGGGCACGGCCCAACAAGCACCTTGAGGAACAAAACACCACACTCATGACGGTATCCACAACACACAACACAACAGCCCCCTGGCGTTACACAACATATACCCTCCTGGCGGTACATACAACAAAAACCTTCCTGGCGTTACACAACACAATCCCAACCGGGTGGTACACAAAAAACAACAGGCTCCTGTCGGTACATTCAACACAAAACCCTCCAGGATACAGAGCCCAGCACCCTTGGCGGTATACAACACCACACCTTCCTGCTGGAACACACAACAAAACACCCACCTGGCGGTACAAAACACAACCCCCCAGATGCTGCACACAATACAACACCAATCTGACGAACCACAGCACAAAAACCCCCTGCCGGAATACACAGTACGACGCCCTCCATGTCGTACACAGCACGTAACCTTCTTGGTCATTGGAAAACACAACACCCTCTGTCGGAACCGAGCTATACACCCACCAGGCGGTACACTAAGCAACACTTTCCTGGTGGTAAGCATCACAACACCCTCTTGGCGATAAGCGATGAAGCGCCCTCCCAACGATGCACAACCAAACACCCTCCTTGCGGAACATGATTCAACACCCTCTTAACTTTTCTCAACTAGACACCCTCCTTGCGGTACACGATTCAACATTCTCCTAACTGTTCACAACGAGACACTCTCCTTGCAGTACACGATTCCACACACTCCCAACGGTTCAAAACAAGACGCCCTCCGTGCGGCACACGATTCGACACCCACCTAACTGTTCACAACGAGACACCCTCCTCGCGGTACACGATTCAACCCCCTCTAACTGTCCAGAACAAGACACCCTCCTTGCGGTACATGATTTAACACCCTCCTAACTGTTCACGACAAGACACCCTCATTGCGGTACACGATTCAACACCCTCCAAACTGTTCACAACAAGACACCCTCATTGCAGTACACGATTCAACACCCTCTAACTGTTCACAACGAGACACCCTCATTGCGGTACACGATTCAACACACTCCTTACTGTTCACAACAAGACACCTTTCTTGCGGTACACGATTCAACACCCTCCTAACTGTTCACAACAAGACACCCTCCTTGCGGTACACGATTCAATACCCTCCTACCTGTTCACACCGAAGCCCCCTGCTGACGGTACAGATGCTACATGCTCCTAATGGTTCACAAAAAAACACCCTCCTGGCAGTACAAAACACAACACCCGTTTGGTGGTTCACATTACAACACCCATATGTCGGAAAACAACACAACACCCATTCGGCGGAACGCAACACAACACCCATTCGGCGGAACGCAACACAACACTCATTTGGCGGTACACAACACACCGACCTCCTGGCGGTACATACAAAACCATACTCTCCTGGTAGGCACAACACAACAACCTCTTGACGGTACATACAACACAAGACCCACCTTGCGATACACAATGCCATATCCTCCAAGCGGTACAGTCAACACAACACCCTCCAGGCGGTGCATAACACCACATGCATATAGCGGCACATAGAACACAAAACACGCATACGTCGATACACAGAATTACACCTATTTGGTGTTACAACACAAAACTCTCCTGGCGGAACACAGACCAACAGCCTCCTGTAGGTACAAAAACCAACTTCCTCTTAGCGGTACATACAACAAAAAATCCTCTCGGCGGTACATACAGCACAATACCTTCATGGTGGTACACACTACAACACCCACCTGGTGGGACACAGTACAGGGCCCTCCTATCGGTCAATAACACAACACGCTTCTGGCGATGTACAACACAACACTCGCCTGGCGTTACACAGCACAACACTCTTCTTAAAGTACACAACACATCACCCTTCTGGCGGTACACAACGCCACACCCTTCTGACGGTACACATCACAACGCCCTCCTACTGGTACACCACACAACACCATTCTGGTGGTACATATAACACGCATTCCTCCTGGCGGTACACACCATAAACCCTCTGGAGGTACACAACACCACACCCTCCTGGCGGAAATTACAAGACAAAACCCTGCTGGCAGTTCACACCATAAATCCCTCCTGGCGGTACACAACACAAAACCCTCCCGAGAAACGCACTACAAAACCTCTTGGCGGTGTACAACACTGCACTGTCCTGCCAGAACACGCAACAAAACACCTTCCTGTCGGTACAAAACACATGACCCTCCAAGCGAACACAATAAATGCCCTCCTAGCGGCACACAATACAATTCCCTCCTGGCTGGTAAAAAACACAACACCCACTTAGCGGCACGCAAAACAACACCCTCTGTCGGAAGTGAGCAGAAAACCTGTCTGAGGGTACAGAATACAACACCCTCCTGGAGGCAAACAACACAAAACTCTCCTGGCAATACACGATGCAACATCCTCCCAACGCCTCGCAACTAAACACCCTTCTGGCGGAACACGATGCAGCACCCTCTAACGGCACACAACAAAACACCCTCCCTGCGGTTCACCGTGCAACACCCTCCTAACGGCTCACAACAACACCATCCAGGCAGTACACAACACAACACCCATTTGGCGGTACAAAACACAACGCCCTTAAGCGATGCACCACACAACACACATTTGGAAGGACACAACACAACACCCCCCTGCGTTTCACAACACAACATCCTCCTGACGTACACACAGCAACACCTTTCATGGGGTACACACAACACATTCCTCAGGAGGTGGTATACACAACATATCTCTGTCTATCGAATATTCATGGGGCAACTGTGGCGTACGGATGAGCTGCCCTAAAATGTACACAGACACTTATCCCTAAAATTGTTGCCATGGCAGGGCGGGTAGTGCATCGAGTGTGCGAATGACCTCAACTCAATGATATGCTACTTTTATGCCTGCTTGGCTTCGAGAAATGAGACGTTGGAGTGTGATGCGTGGATACCTTTCTTCTAACCCCCGGAGTCACTTGTACGATCATATGAACTGCACTTATACTGTGGCGGGCTGTGAACCGCCTTATGAGAGGAAAGACATCTCGTTATATACAT
>SDVV010006436.1:0-18458 GCA_016164225.1 Gammarus roeselii
GAAAGATCCAAGTGGACCACCCCAAATCCACCTGGTCTCCCAAGTCCCCCGGGTTCCCGAAACCCCGGGTCCCCGAGTCCCGCGGATCCCACGAGTACCTCCTCTCCCTGGGTCACCTTGTCTCAACCTACCTCGATGCATATAATAAAAATAACCACTGCAAAATTTATCACCATGAAAAAAGGGCAGAGAAATATAATAGAGCCCAAGCAAGAAGAAGTAATAAAATACTAAAATAAAGTGTTAATGATCTATTAAATGAATAATCATCCATCCACCCCAATCATCTAGGAACGCTCGTCGGGCTGCCGCGCGTGCGTTGCAATCCATCAGTAAGTGTTTCACGCCGATAGCCACTAGGTGGCAACAGGGGCAGGGTGGCGCGTTTGGTCCTACGTCGACATCCATCACGTGGTGGTGAGTTATCCACGTGTGTCACGTGCACAAGCGGTTGATGAACACTTGGTCTTTTCTGTTGGTGAACTTTGTTTCCCATTCTCCGACTGAGGGTTTGACTGAAAGCATTTTTTTTGTCCACTCAGTTGCCACATTTCATCCCATCTGGATGTTATACGGGAGTTGATGATAGGGAACCAGTCCCGGTAATGTATTGCAAAAAATTGTTCTTGATGAGTAGATGCCAGTTTAGCAAGAGAGTCCGAAAGTTCGTTTCCTCTTATTCCCGCGTGCCCGGGGATCCAGCAGAATTCCCCTGCCTGACCTGTCTCGGTCATCACAAAGAGATCGGCAGCATTTTACGTAGAACTGGATGTTGCAGTGCAGTGTTTTAAGTTGGGTGAGGACATTCAGACTGTCTGAGAATACGACGTTTTGGAGAAGTGATGTGTTTTTGCAATGAAGATTGCTAGTTCAAGTGCGCGAAGCTGCGCAGAGAACACTGAAGCCTCTTGTGGGAGGGTGGCCGAGAGTTGGGTGTCCCCGCACACAGCGGCGGCTCCCACTCCGTCCGCGGTTTTGGAGCCGTCGTTGTATATGTGGCGGTGCTCTAAATATTCTTCCTCGAGTTGTCTTAGGATTTCCTGCCGGTACGCGTTGGTTGGAGTAGTTGCTATAGGGTAGATTTGCAGGTCTAGGTTGACCGTCGGTGGGTTGATCATCCATGTTGGTGTGTTAATTTGAAGGCTTCGGTAGGAAAAGGAAGGCTTAATAGCTTTACGATTGATGTTTAGCGAGGTCAGCAGGTTGTCCACACGTAGGGAAAACGGTGGGCATATATTCTTTTTAGACGCAAAAAGGCACTCATCGGATATGTTGGTGGTGTGGCTGATTGCTGGGTTGTTGATAAGACTTGTAGTCTTAAAATAGTATTGTAGTGGAAGTTTGTCTCGCCGGAGCGGAAGTGGAAGTTCGTTAGCAAACACATTAAGTGATTCGATTGGAGTGGAGCAGAACGCGCCGGTTGTGATACGCAAAGCATTGTTTGCGATGGTCGAGAGTAGTTTTGGCTGCAGATCCGTAGACAACGGCTCCGTAGTCCATGCGCGATCGTATTATTGCTCTGAACAACGTCATTCCGGTGTCTATGTCGGCACCGAACTTCAGGGATGTTACCGATTGGATAAGTCCCGTCGACTTTTCGCATCGAGTCGCCAGGGCTGCAATGTGGGGTAGCCACGTGAGTTTAGGGTCCCACAGAAGATCCAGGAATTTTATATTTTCTTTATTGTTCCGTATAATAGATGGGTGTAAACCGGGCACAAGGGTAAAGTGCATGCTTTTAGTTTCAGAGGGCGAGAATCGGAATCCGTTTGGGGAAGCCCAGTTCCCGAATAGGTTTAGGCACTTCTGGAGTTCATGTTGAATTGTTATGAGGCTGGGGTTAGCTTATTTGTAGGTCGTCCACGTGTAGCAATGAGAGCAGTCTTCCGTCTCTGGGAAGAATGTCGGCTAACTGATCGATTTTGAGGATAAAAAGAGTGACACTGAGGACGCTTCCCTGGGGAACGCCCATTTCTTGCGGATATGACGGAGACGGAGTGTCGCCAACCTTGACCCTGAAGGTGCGAATTTGATGAAATTGGTGGATGAAAAGTGGTAGCTGACCTCTCAAACCTTCACGGTGGAGATCGTTCATGATCCCGTATTTCCACGTAGTGTCGTATGCTCTTTCAACGTCGAAAAATATGGAAACCACATGTTCTCTTCGGACGAAGGCCTGTCTAATGTCTGATTCTAATCGTACGAGGTGGTCCGTTGTGGGGTGGCGCTTACGGCCACCGCACTGGATGTTGTTAAGGCCTGCAGCCATTTCAAAGTAGTCGACTAGGCGTGAGTTTATCATTCTTTCTTTAGTCTTACATAGGACGCTAGTTAGGGCAATGGGACGATAGTTATGTGGGTCGCTGTGACATTTTCCGGGTTTGGGTATCGGGATAATTACGGATTCCCGCCATTGGTTGGGAAAGAAAGAATTTGAATACAGCGTATTGAACACATTTAGTAGATGGTGGAGAGCGTTGTCAGGAAGGTGTTTGATCATGTTGATGAGCACTCGGTCCGGCCCGGGTGAGGTTTCACGAGTGTGGTCAATTGCATATTGTAGTTCATGGATGGAGAAAGGATTGTTGTAGAATTCTTCATTTGTGGAAGTGAAGTCGATATGCTCACTTTTTCTTAGGATCTTTTCATGTTGGAAAGAAGCCGTATAATTTGTTGATTTTGATATTTGGCTGAAAGTCTGAGTTAGTTTGTCCGCAATGTCCGCGTATGAAGAATTGATAGTGTCTCCGTCCGACAGTATGTGGATAGATAGCTCGGGGCGACCTTGGATACGTCTGATTTTTTCCCACACTTGGGAAAGAGGGGTGTTTCGATTGATTGTATTAACTGATTGGGTCCAGCTTTCTCGCTTCTTCTCCACACTAAGTTTGCGGAACAAGGCAGCTTCCCTTTTCCAGGCTACTCGGTCCCTGGGGTAACGTGCGCGGCGGAAGGCCTCTAGCACATCCTGTCACGCCGATCCCTTGCTTCTTGTACCTCCGGGCACCACCACAGTTTGGGGAAAAAGGTTGAGGGTACATATTGGGGAATGCATGCAGTAGCTGCACTTAGGAAGTTTTCGTATAGATGTATGATAAGGACGTGCTCTAAAATGTCTTCGGGAAGGCCCTTCACATCGTCCCATGCGACATGTGTCGAGTATTCCTACCAGCTGGCTTTCCGGTAGTTGAATCGAGTGTCTATGGTGTGGCTAACACCATAGACACTCACAACCTGGTCCTTCTTAACGACGGACAACCCACACGGATCACCCACGAAAGTGAAATCGTCATCGATTTATCAATCTGTTCCCCTACTTTAGCTGCCCAACTTGTTCGGGAGTCTTGCCTTCAACACATGACAGTGATCACAACCCAGTGATCATATCGCTCCTTACTAATCGACCAAACAATCCATTAACACTCCTCTGGGGTCTGTTCTCACGCATCCCCACACTTCGTGGTACCTTTTGAAATCTTCAAGGAGAAGTACGGGATGATGCAGTTGGTTAAGCAGATCGGTCATTAGTGCCTCCGTGAGGTCGTAGTTACTTGACGAGTAGATAGATACCACCGCAATAGGTCTTGAGATACATATCTTCACTGCGACAGCTTGGAGTTCTGTTCTCAGAGGGAGAAGGTGGTGAGGTATGCTTTGATGGATCATAAGTGCCACTCCGCCGTGTGCAGTCACATTTTTGTGACCTTCGAGACGGTGTATGACATATTGAGGGATAGAAAAGGTGGCTGTGTCGCGGAGTTTGATCTCCTGGAAGCCTACCACCAAAGGCTTATGGGTGGAGATTAGCAATAATAATTCATCTTTCTTGCTTCTAAGTCCCTGGCAACTCCACTGAAATATTGTGCTGTTGTTCATTTCGAATTTGTTTCACCCCCAGATTTTGGTGGTCTGGAGCGGTCGCGTGGTTTGTAGGAACTTTTGTGTTGTTTTTATCTAAGAGGCGCAGGTGTCCTAGATCGAGATCGTTCGCATGAGCGTCCGCTTTCTGTAGAACATGATCTCCTAGACTCACTGCGTTCTCAGATGCGAGTGCTCTTGTAGGAGGAAGAGGACGAAGGAATCCGAACTTGAAGTTTGCTTCTTGGGCGAGCGCGTTTCTCTTCTATGGAGTTTTTTTTAAACATTATGATGAGCTGAGTAGTAGTCGTTGAGATATTTGAGTCGAGTGCGATGCATGGTAATCAGTGTTTTGGGGTATCAGTTCTTCGTTGAAGATTTTCAAGGCGTCCTCGCGCAAGCGATGGTCGTTCTCACTTGAGAGATGTTCTGGTGTTGGGCATGTTAGCTGAGGGTTGAATACCTCACTTTGGTTTTCGCTGGGTGCGGTTGCAGTCAAGACAGTCAGAAGTCGTTCAACGCTCTGATCGAGGCAAGCTGTGGTTTGCGGGGTGCTACTAATCTTTTTGCTTCGTGGCGAGAGGGTGTCGCGTATCCCGCGGTCGTAGTCGGAGGAATCATCGTCTCATGGCCTTTTGCTTTTCGGATTCTTGGACCTCTCCTGGTAGTCGACCGAGGCAGCATCCATCGCAGTGCTTTCCTGGGCACTGGTGGATTCGTTGCTTGGGCCGCCCGCCTTTATTATGAGGGCAGTCGCTGGGCTGGTTGTGGTATTGTTAGTACTGGTGAGGGATTTTGTGGTCATGGTAGTAGTTTGTGTTAACTGTACACAAATATTGTCTGTTGGGGTAGACTTAGTTGTAGATTCAACTGCTTTGACGTAATTTAAATTACGGCAGCTTGGGTGTTCGTCATACAAAATTTGGATGGCTTGTTTTCGTGTGACTCTGCAGTCATTTTCAATGATTGTCATTGCTTTTTGGTCCATCTGCTTTGGGCAGTCGCGGTCACCTGCCACATGGAATAAGCATGAGCAGTGGTAGCATTTAGGTTGGTGGGCTGTGCAGTCCTTTCGGTCATGCTCACCGGCGCACCTTTTACAGCGTTGTGGTATGTATGGCTGGCAGTATTTGACGACATGGCCGTATTCCAGGCATTTTTTGCACATTGCAGGCCATGTCGCCACTGAATAAGTTTTTGTTTTTCCCTGTTCGCCCGGGATTTCTATAAATTTCGGTGTGTCGCGTCCTGGAGAAGTGATTTGGTACGCGGTGGTGTGGATGTTTCGTGGTTTAATCCATTCTGCTAGGGAAACGTTGCTGATTCCATAATCCTTTGCTAAACCTGCTGCTAAAGCCCTTAGGTCAGTTTTGGGAGTGTAGTTGGAAGTGTATATAATTCGTCTTGTAGCATTGAAGAACGGATGTACTTCGACAGCTAACTTGTGTTTGTCAATTTGTTAATTTTTTGTATAGCGTTACTTTGCTCGATATTTACGACGTGGGCCAGATACTTCTTGCTCTGTCGGTTTATGTTTATCGGTCTGCCTCCCAGTTGTTTGGAGAGTGATTTCATCATGGTGAATGGGTTCATTGATGGAGCAACTTTGTTTGCACCGCTATCTACAAGCGTTATGAGGAAGTGGGTAGGAAATGATGCTGATCTTCTCTCCTGGGTGGGAGGGTCAGCCTGGGGGGAGCGAATCGCGGCCGCAGCCTCTCGTCGCTCGACTTTGTGCTCAGTTTGGTATTGCAGGATCTCTCTCTCAGTCTTGTCCTGGGGGCAGTCTTCGTGTCCCGTAAGGTGGCTGTTTACTTTGCAGTAAAAGCAGTGAGGTTCATCGGATGGGCACGTCAAGGGATCGTCTCGCTTATCGTGGTCGTCCTAGGAGCAGTGTGAGCAGCTTTTTTTACCGTTACAATTTTGGCTCGTGTGTCCGTATTTCTGGCATTTATAGCATCGCATCGGACGTCTTTCGAAGGCCTTAACCTTGGTTTTGGCGTCAAAGACAGGTACGTCTATGTAGTTAGGTGGGGTGGGGCAATTGGATTTAAGCAGAAGGGCCGTGGTGGTGTTTCTTCTTGTTTTGATTTTTGGTGCGATTTTTGCTTCAACTATACATTCCTCGTATTGGACGAGTCCGGTGATGAATTCGTCGACTTCATCACTCGGGAGATCCTCGATGTAAATCAGGCCTGAACTCATGGAAAAAGTTGGGTGTGGTATGATTTTGCAAGGTATTTCGCATATTCTGTTCCTGGAGAGTATAGTGCCACTTTGAAGTTTTGGGTCTATGGTAAAGCTATCGTCACCGCTGGCGGTGATGTTGAGAATTGGACGGCCAGTCCAGTCATGGAGCCCAGTTCTTCTCGTAGTTTATATGGGCAAATATCCGGTCTGTCATTGACATCACATGTCATTTTCAAGTGTTCGGGGAATTTAGGGTCGTTTTTGAATAGGTTCTGTTCATCAAATCGTGTGTATTGTCTCCTCTTTATGTTTTTTGGTGTTCGGGCGTTATGAGTTTCGGCTGGGAGGAGAGCGATGTTATCGGAAAGGGCAGAGGCGGAAGCACACGAACAGGTTACGGGTTCCCTGGCCTCTATCCTCTTCATCAGCTCTTCCAGTCGGGCATTCATGGTAGCACAAAGGTTCTCGAGTTTAGCGAGACGTTCGCCGACTTCACTGGAGGGCGCCGGGCAGTCCTCTTTCTCCAGCTCGGGAAGGCCAATCATTTTGCATATCTTGCCCAGGGTATTCTGCATTCCGGTTATATTCGCGTCCAGCTTCGAGACGCGTTCATTTGTGTCGTCGATTACGACCTGAGTCAGGTCTCCTGTCGATGAGAAACTTCTTAGGGGCTCGTCTTTCTTGCAGACTGTTTAAAGTGCGACGCTCTGGAGGGGCCGTCAACCCCTCTCCGATAGGGCATGGTCCTGCCCATGGTTTGGTCCCCGGTTTCTACCCGGGGTTCTGGGTAATGAAGGTGGGGCCTCCTTTACTTTTATTTCTGTTGTATATACGAATATATACACTAACTTAATTGCTCTTAAAACTAACCTTAAATTTAGATTTTTTGGTAACAATTTTTTTTCTCACCTATTTAACCGAATTTTTTGTTGCTTTTTTTGATTTCAATTGGTTTCGATTCTAAATTCACAAACCCCGGTGTCAGTGGGGGGCTCACCTCTTTGTGCACCAAGGGGGGGGGTGTAGCTACGAACTGAATGGGGGGAACGGGGGAGGGATCTTCTAACTCAAAACGTATTTACACAAAGGGACAAATTAATATTGGTGGATAACGAGGACTACACGGGAAGGCGGGTGAGCCTGGGATACCCCCAGGGGGTATCCCTCTGAGGTGCCTTATTGCTCTCGCTCTTAAAAGATGATAGTCGATCTCTCCTATTTAGTTGAAAACTTCAACCTTTACGAGACGATATTCGGTCTCGGAGCGATATTCGGCTTAGAGCGGTGACCGGCTCTTATTTTGATACAGCAAAAAAAAGTTTCTATACCCTGGAAACTCGTAAACTTTGGAGCTTAGACGCGAAGAACAGTATGCGATGCTAATTTCAAACTCGGTTAGTTTTCCGTCATTGGTTACGATACTGCCTCTGTGCAAAGGTGTTGGACATTCTGCTAGGATGTGGGCTACTATAAAAGATACCAGCCGGTCCATGCCACATGAAGGCAATGACGCCTTCATTAGATGCGCAATTTATTTCTCAGGAGAACATCAGACAATTCAAAGTTCAATTTGTTTTACACAGCCCTTTTTAATTGCCGGGTACACATATACGCCCAGAAAGGGCGTTGACCGATGGCAAGGGGCTCCTCACACTTCTCTCATGTACTCAAACTTAGCCCTTTGGCGCTCAAGGGTACGGCCAGAACTGCAACACACTTTGGTTCAGAAGTGAGGTCCAAGATTAATGTCAGAAAATGGGCCCAACAGCATTTGCTTGTTGACCCCTGATGCGTCATAGTAACCGGGTCCTCCACCACCAAACCAGCTCGTTTCTCAACGAGGGCAGAAAAAACATCAGGACAGCGTCAAAGGTCATCCGGGCAGCGTCAAACTACTACTACTACTACTTCACGCTATCCATAAACCCAAACTTCAGTCGACCTCACGGCCTACGTCCACTCACCTCCGCTCTCATCACCAATTTCATTTCTTCCATCATCCATCCTCATTGTGTGTCCGGACCATCTAAGAACAAGTAAATCTACTTTGACCATAAATTTCTTCAGCATCCCTATGCTAATTCGAACAACGTCGTTGTTAATACTACCCTTCAGCGTCACTCCGGCCATGTCTTTCAAACATTTCACCTCGATAACATTCAACATGTGTCTCTTATTCACTGTTGATCCCCACGTCTCAGCCCCGTAGAGCACAGTTGGAACAACTACCCCCTCGTACAACCCGACGTCAAACAGTTCATTACACTCATCAGTGCACCAAACAAACAATTTACACCCTTCCTTCACTCGCCATTTCACTCCACAAATTCAGTCTTCTCCACACGAGAGTCCTTGTTTTTATAACACTGAACTTTCTCAAAAACCTCTCCAGTGCACTCGAAAGCCTTGGCAATCTAATCTTCAAAACCTCTCCATTTAGGAAGACACAAAGACTGTTTTCATTGACATTCTTCGAACATCTCATTACTTTACTTTTACCCACGTTAATTCGCAGCTTCAGCCTCCCACTCACTCTACCAAACTCCGACACTATTCTATACAACTTCTCGTCTGGAAACGCCACCAGTGCCGTATCATCCGTAAACAGTAACCGACTAGACTGCTAACTCCGCCCATTCGTTCATAACTGCACAAAACCTTGCGGTCACTACAATATTGAGGGCATTGCATAACTTCTGATACACGCCAGATAGGGATCGCTTCTCGCGGAGGAGGGTTGTGGTACATGTGGGAGAAGTAGGGCTGCGCTGGAGCCAAAGGCTGCAGTGCAGGTGCGACATGCAACATTGGGGACTGGTGCTAATGTATTGAGGATATCAGGTTTTGCAGAGACTCTGACAACGCTCCCAAAATCCAGTTTGGACCGGATGATAACACGGTAACGACGAGCTAATGATGTTCTGTCTGCACCCCAGGTGAAGCGCAACGATATCTGAAAAATGATAAATCGATGCGTGCAGTTTGCCTATCTGCCCGAAAGTTAATCCTAAAAAGCGGACTGTAGGTATGGATGGGAGCATTCTTCCAAGGAGTCTGAGGTCTGGTTCTGCGTATGTGCAGGACCGATGAATATGGACTGCACAGATTAAGTCTTGAAAAATTCTAAAACCTCCAATCCGTCCAAACAATCATCTGGGCAATAGCACTATGGAGTTGCCGTTAGAGTTGGGACACAGCTGACGCAGATATGTTAAGCATGAAGCCGTCAATGTATAGAGAGCCATTCACGAATGAAGGGATTACTCCCGTGATCCCAACGATGGCACTAGCAAATAGGGTACAAGAGAGGATGCTGGCTTGGAGTAGTCCCCTCATGGCAGTCCAAGAGGGTGCTATCGAGCATCGGGCCGGCCGTCGTGAGATGGCCTGCACGCGGTGGCGGTGTCGGAGCGTCGGACGCCCTGGACGGAGTGAGCGTCCCCCGGGCTGAACGACGCTTCACGAAAAAGACCCTCAACCCCTCCAGTTTACGTCGCCGTCAATAGCGTCGGCGTGGACGCGGCCTGTGCGCTGCCCGGGCCCCTGGCCCACAGACAAAACAGCAGACACCAGAGCCACAACAAAAACACTGCAAATTCCCTAGGGAGAAGTGAACAACTGCCGGCGTTCGTTCCCCTCCTCCTTTTCCAAGCCGATGACATTGAACCCAACATTGGTCCCAGTGCATACCCATAACCCACATGCGGGCGTCCATACGTACACCGTACTGGGGCGATCCAGTGCAGATGTGGGTCATGGGCACACTACACAAAACAATGCTCTGGTGTCCACAACAATAGAAACATACCACACGAGTGGCAATGCATTAATTGCTACCTAACCCATCACATCAATACAGATATCAACAGTAGCACCGTTCCCTCCGCACCAACACCTGACGCCCCTTTACTCCTGGGGGGCGCCTCTCCTGTGCGTCCGGCGACCTCACTGGCGGCGGCTCCTCTACCCGGGGCACCACCTACCCTGCCCCAGGCTCCACGTCCTGCACCCGCCTCTCCACTGCCTTTATCTCCACACCCCGTGGCCTCACCCCACCCCAGACATCCCCACACTACCCCAATGCCAATGCCAAACACCTAAAAATATTACAAATGAACATAAACGGCATTGGTGGGAAACAAGTCGACATCGTCCTACTCCAGGAAACAAAACACAAACACTCCAAAATACATAAGTTTATTGGATACACAACACTTCGACATGACCGTCCTAACAATGACGGTGATGGTGGACTCATTACACTAGTACATAAAAATCTCCACTTCACCAACACAACTGTTTTAACCATCGCTCAAGTTCCCCTGGCCGCACTCTGGAACTTCAATCACTACACATGCAGATTCACACAAAAAACAATACATTCCATTTCATATTTACATCCCTCCATCCAGCTCATGTCTACCTCATTATACGCCCCACCTGGACTACCTTAACACAAAGTACCAAGACCTTTGACCTAGGTGCTTTCAACGCGCACGACCTCCCCTAGCTCACCTCGCAAGGAGGTGACCGGAGGGGCGGTGTTCTCGCTAATCAGCTAGATACACTTATCACACTAAACAACGCAGACAAACCAACTCGCAAACCTTTCAATCCCAACACACAACCAACTTCTCCAGACGTCTCATATTGCTCCCTCAATCTCGCGATAAATTGTCAATGGGCAGTCCATCAAGACATTGCATCCGACCGCCTACCAATAGTCATTAACTACCAACTTCGATCCCCAATCCGTAACAAGCCCCTCACACTTTTCGTAACTACAAAAGAGCAGATTGGGACAAATGCACAACAACCATTCAAATCACCCTAAAAGACTTTGACATCTCCCAATACACATCCATTAATACAGCCACGAAACACTTCAACACAGTACTCAACCACAAAGATAGGCAACACATACCCGCCGGGTTTGTCCGCGGCTTCATTCCAGCCTTCTCGGCCAACATTAAGCGGGAATTTGAGCAGCGAAACCACCTTCGCAATTTACCCTCCACCAACGACCGATCACTCGGATTCAAATCTTTAACGCAGAAATGGATAGGTATCCGGGAGCAACAGACGAACCTATAGCGGAACGTGCTTGCAAACACTAACCTACGAACCTCACCATCAAAATTATGGAAACTCATTAGGAGCCTCAACAATACAAACAAGAACCACATAGACATAATGAGGCAATCCTTCCACCCAACACCCACACCACACCATCAGACAAACAACAAGCTGACATAGCTACTCAACAAACACTATGCAAACATTTGCCCCCTACCACACCACCCAGACAACAGTAGGATACTCTAACAGTTACACAGATTGCAGTCCGATCCAAACACAGATACCCTCTTCACACCAGCCATGACAATAGCCGCCATCCGCCAGACCGAAAATTCCTCAGCAGCGGGCCTTGACGGCATATCATACGTTCACCTCAACATCTGTAACCACACGCCATCGCGGCTCTCACAGACATTTTCAACTTCTCTGTATTACCCAACATCTGGAAACAAGCTAAAATCATCCCCATCCTGAAACCCAACAAAGTCCCTACAGATACAGCCTCATACAGACCCATTTCCCTCATCCCAAACCCCTCGAAAATCTTGGAGACTGGTTCTAACTAAAATTAATTCACACATCCCACTCTCCCCAACGCAATAAGGTTTCAGGGCCAAACACTTCTAAACCACACTCACCCGGACCATCCACGAAGGCCTGAACGAAAAGAAACCAGACGAACGAACCCTGATATGAGTTATCGATATTAGGAAGGCATTCGACACAGTTCCAAGACACGTCTTCATAAACAAAATACTCTACTCCCACATCCATCCAAATTACAAGAAGTTGCTTGCTAATTTCCTCTCCGGTCGACATGCAGACATTGTCTACACCGAAAAGCCTTCTCGAATCCGTCACTTCGCCAATAGTGTCCCACAGGGATTTGTGCTTCCCTCCTCCCCTTTCAATGCCTTTATGCACGACTTGCCCATTCCAACAGAACCCAACACCCACATCAGTTCATACGCGGACGATCTAACAATAATCACACGATACCACAAATACGAGACCGTAGCTGCACACCTCTTGTAGTACCTGAACTCGCTTAAAGTTTAGCAGCTTGACAACAGAATGAAGGTGTCCGCAAGCAAGTCATCCCTCACATTATCAACACCGGACAACAGTGAACACCGCATCCACCGCCATGTCACGCTCAACAACCCCTCCATACCTCACTACAACTATCCTTGGAGTAACTTAAGACATGGAGATGGCATTTGAGTCACACACTATCAACATCGGCACCAAAGCCAGACCCAGACTGAACGTATCTCGGGTACTCACTACAACCTCGTACGGTCACTCCAAGGAATCAAGTACACCACTATACAAACAAATTGATCTGGCCCAAAATCTCTTACACAAACACCGCTTGGTCCTCTGACCTTGCACCCACACACATCAACTTCCTGCAAAGGATACAGAACACGGCCTTGCGCATCGCAACGGGCTGTACACAGACCACACATATTCCGCACTGGCACGAAGAAACCAAGGTCCTCCCTCTCAAAAATCAATTTGATATGAGAGGGACCAAATTTTTCAAAAAGATTTCAGACCCGGCACATACTTGCCACAACCTAATACAGACTACACATCTATGCATAAACAGATATACACACACACTTCACAGCTCTAGCATTAGAGGAACACACTAAGTCAACCGCCAGAAGTGGACTTGGAGGAATTGGGGTTGCCCGGGGTAACAGAGTACACCTGTTGAGGCTGCGGTGCGGGCACCGCATGGCCCGACAGCCATACCAGCATAGACTGGGAAATGTCCCTTTTGATTTCTGCTAGCTGTGCCAGAATTCACCCGATCCGGTTGAATCCTGGCACAGCAGGGTGCGGTCCAGTCACCGCACCCGGCAGGCTCCACCATAACATCACGTCAGTACGTGATCTATGGGAGCACCCACGAGAAAGAATAATCTACTTCAGGGGTGCAGGCCTTATATAGGGCCTCTCACCTGCTGAAGCAATCCCAACACGCACACGTCGGTGGGTTCCTGGGCTACGGGTCGCGCGCTTGCCGTGGCTCCTCCATCGCAAGGGGAGTTGGAGTTGAGAAACAACAACAGTCAGTGGGTTTACCAGGTTTCAGGGAAGACAGAACCACTGCATTTTCCTTTGGTCAGGAATGGGTAGACCAGATTATGTTGTAAATGAAACGGATTAAGAGCGTGCAGAAAAAATGTAGGTGACGGAGCATCTCATGGAAAATTAGATCTTGACCAGGAGCAGAAAGGTTGGAGACGCAGATTGTACCAATAATTTCACGTTCAGCTACGGGAGGTTTGTGAAGAAATCCCAATGATTTTGCTCGGCAATACATTTTATGTAGAATAAAATTAGCTATATCCAGCATCGTAGCTAATGAAAGTGATGTGTTGCAAGTAGTTCTAAGACTTTATACAAATTGGTGTAGGCGGATGGGAGCTGCAATTCATGTTATTTTCTGGAGTCGGGACCACACTTTATGCATGGGTGTGTTCATATTATTGGATGATACGAAGTTCTTATCATTGCCCCGTGGCAGGGGATTAGAATCCTGCCCCCGTAACCCCTTGCTTGTCATAGAAAGGGACTAAAAGGGGCAGAGCGAGGGGCTAGGGATCCATTCCTCTGAAAACTTCTCCCTCAAAGATGGCAAAACGGGCGGGGAGAGGAGAGGCGAGGCTCACGCCACTCCGAGCCTTACTCTCAATGTCGCTAATTGAGCTTGGTTTTAGTACGAATGAAACAAAGAGGATCGAAATCGAAGAGTTGTTTGTGAGGAAGAAGTTTGATGTGTTGGTGCCGAGTGAGACGAAGTTGAACGGTAAAGGCGAATGGGAGTTTGGCGTGGTAACTGAAAAAAGTCGGGCGTGGAGAAAAGTTGGGCACGAGAAGGAGTGGTATTGATATAGTGTGATCGGTTGGCTAGTAGGGCTACCGAGTGGACGGATGTGTCCATTAGGTTGCTGTGGGTGAAAGTTGAGTTTGTATAGAATGAAGGCAGTTTTTGAGGGCTTACGGACCTGGTAGCAAGAGGAGTGAAGAGGAGAGGGAGCAATTTTGACTGACCGGAGTGAATGTAATGAGAGCTTTGGAGGACAATACAACGTGGTTTTAATGCGTGATATAAATGCTAGAGTTGGAGATGTAGTGCTGGAAAATGTGGTTGGAAGGTATGGCGTTCCTGGTAGAGATGACAATGTAGAAACCTGATAGGATTGTGCAAGGAGCAGGAATGGGTGATTAGAAACAGTTTGTTCAAGAAGCAAGATATCCACAAGTACACGTGGGTAAGGATGGTCCATGGTGCAGTGGATGAGAGAGCGCCGATGGATTTTGTACTGATAACGAGGAGAGTGGTAAGGAAGTTTTTGGATTTGAGAGTGTTAGTCGGGGTTTGTGGAGGAATGACTGAAGATTGTGAGTGAAACCTAAGTGGAAAAGGAACAAAAGAATGGGAGGAGGAAGAAATGTAATACCAGTGAGTGAACGGAATGTGTCGAGCACAGCTCAGGAGTTGAAGCAGGCGTCGAACGTGGGAAATGAAACCGTAAGAGGGCATGACCAGAGAAATGTTGAGGAAGAATGAGATGTTCAGAGATGCGTAGTTGAGATGAGCGAAAAATGTGTGTGGTGTGAGTCGTGACGATAGGGTGCTGGAGGAAGGGCTACGAGTGCTGGAACGAAGAATCCAAACTGGCTGTGGCGCAATTGAGAAGAGCTTTTCTAGAGTGTGGCAAGCGAGGTCAGTGGTGGCCTTTAACGACAATAGAGGAGAGGAGAGGAGAGGAGAGGAGAGGAGAGGAGAGGAGAGGAGAGGAGAGGAGAGGAGAGGAGAGGAGAGGAAAGTGGTGAAGCGGGTGGTGAGGAGAGCTAAGAGGGACGCTGATGCCAGGTGGAGCAGGCGATTGTGACAGATTTTCTGAGATCAAACAGAAGTTCTGGGAAATGGTGAAGTAAGGTGAGAAAGGGGAAGACCGCAGAAGATGAGGTGGTGAAAGATAAAACCTGTCTGTTGTTGGTGGAAATTGGCGATGTACGGAAAAGGCGGGCCGAGTATTTTGATGTGATTTGTTGAATGTTAAGGATGACAGAGAGGCTGAAATTGTTGCTGTGGGTGGTGGTGCATGGAAGTCGGTTTTGGGAAAGAGACTTGTTGCAGACATTACTAAGAAGAGGTTCAGGAGGCGGTTGAGGTGATAGAAGCAGGTAAAGCTCCTGGTCTAGACGGCGTTGCGTTGGAGGGCCTGAAGGCGAGAGGAGTAACGAGTTGAATAGCTGGGGAGGTTGCTGAATCTGTTTTATGTCGGGAGTGGTGCCAATTGAGTGGTGCAGTGCTTGATTGTTCGGTAATATAAATGCAAAGGAGATGAAAATTAATGCAGCTCGCGAGGTACCAGTTTGTTATGAGTCGTCGGGAAGTTTTACGGGAGAGTGCTAATCAAGAGGAATAGAAACGGTACGGAAGGTGCAATTGGCGAGGGACAGTGTGGCTTCAGGAATGGTGAAGAATGTGCCGATCAGATTTGTGCAGAGTCAAGTCTGTGAGAAGTACCTTACACAAGGAAAGGATGTGTTCTGTGCCTTCATAGATATGGAAAAGACCTACGACAGGGAAGCACTATGGAGGGTGTCGCGTTTGTATGGAGAGGGTGGAAATCTGTTGAAAGAGGTGCAAAGTATTTATGTTGACAGCGGAGCCATGTGCTAGCGTGAGGAGCGAGGCGAGCGCTCGGTTCACGATGGAAATGGGACCTTCACAAGGTTACGTTAGGTCTCCCTGGCAGTTCAATCGATACATGGATGGATGGTCAGGTAGGTGAACGCAAGTGTGATGGACCGTAGTTTATAGCTGTTGGGAGCGAATGAGCGCTATCGATGCGAGCAGAATTATTGTCCTCCTAAATGGAGTTATTGAAGGAAGTTCAGTGTATTAAGTACCTGATCTCAAATGAGGAGAAGAATAACTATTGGAAACTGAGGCTATAGGACGTTGGGGATGGAAGCAAAGAGAGGGTTGCATGAGGGGGTAGTCATCCCTATTGTGCTCTATGGAGCTGAGACTTAGAGGGCGAGAGCAGAAGAGAAAAGAAGGTTGAATATTTTCCGAACGAAATGTTTGAGGAGCATTGCTCCTCAAACCAATATCATGTAGTTCGAATAAGAACGGGGCTGATGCAGAAGGCCCTCGGCGTCTCGACGAGAAATGAGCTGTCTTGAGTATGGGAAGGTCCGGTTACTATGACGCAGCAGGGATAAACCTGTTTCATTGTCGGGCGCTGAACTTCTACCTCACGCCTGACCCGAAGTTTATGTTGCGCGGTCTCCTAGCCGGACTCTTCAACGTCAAAGGGAAAAGTTTGTGTACGTGTGTGACGGGAGTCGGAGGTGCACCTTGCTGTCGACCACCCTTCATGTTGGAGGATTCGGCCTAGTATCAGTATTTGTACATCTGAGATAATGTGCTGTTATTAGTCTTTGATTCTCTTTGTAATTCATGACCCGTTCGTCGTGCCAAACGTGTAGCTATTACACGAGCCTTTTAGTGTGTTTCTGGGTCAAATAATAGTCGTTTTCGGTTGGATCATACAGGTCTGAACCAGTGCGTTCAACGTTGGTGAGCGACTAGCAAAGGTCTTTGGTTTAAAATGTTTGGGGGTATGGAATGAGTACCGCTTTCATATAATATATTAGAAGTATTCTACCTAGGACCCTGAGATGGGGTATCTTAACGCTGAGTGATGGAGAGATAGTTGTTGCCCTAGTGGCAGGCGTGTGCTTTTCGGTTAATGAAAAGCGGTTGGGAAGTGTTGAGTTCTCATCATTGGGCAAGTAATGTGGGTTTTGTGTTGAAACGGACTATTGTTGCTATGCATGACTACTGAAAAGGGTCCTGTCTGAGTCCGAAGTGAAGAAGGTTTGATCGTCGACAGTGATTGAAGATTATGAGCTTTCATCATAAGAAGCTGGTAGGTGGTGAGCTGAGGTGGTAGAACTTTTCCATGTTGTGTCGCAGCGTTAATGAGTCGTCCAGTTCCAGACCTGGGACTCCCATTGCACGTCGTTCAGCAAGTGAGGTACGGGGCAAAGAGGAATGGAGGAAGGCAGCTCTGATACAGATACCAAAGTGCTGGATAGTGTGGACGACTGTTGTCCTCGGTGAGCCGAGGGTAGCCCATCTACATATTGTGTGCTACCACATCTGCAAACCGCTACCGCATTAACATGAAATACATGAAGGTTACATCCAGCCCCAGCATCAAGCGAAGGATCACTGAGAATGAAAAATAATAACGAAACTGGGCTCAAAATTCAACAGGAAGGTCTATTTGCGGATGCTGGTGTTTCCCTGCTTTCATAAATAATCAACTGGTACACATAGTACGATACAGATACAGACACTAGGCCGCATCCCCCAGAAAGGGGGGTGGCCGACAGCAAGGCGCACCTCACACCCTCATACGCTCACACTCACACAACTTAGCCTTTTTGTGCTAAAGGGTCCGGCCGGTAGCCCCTCAACTTACACTCTGGGTCCCGAGTGCAGTCCGAAGAACCGTTGTCAGCAGCAGGGCCCGACAGTTTTCACTGGTTTACCCCCGCCGCGTCATGATGACCGCCCCCCCCCCCCACCGACGACCATCCCGACAGCGGGATGCCAAGGGCGGGAATGCACATCAGAGCAGCGTCAAAATCAACCATTCACAATCATTCTCCACTCACGCCTGTTCAGTGAACGCTCTCTCGCCACCTTCACATTCATGTCTCTCCTTCCCAACGCCTGCTTCAGACCATCCATCAACCCAAACGTCGGTCTACCTATAGGCCTGCGACCACTCGCCTCCGCATTCATCACCCTTTTCACCAATCTCCCTTCATCCATCCTCTCCATGTGCCCGAACCATCTCAGTACACGCGAATCCACTCTGTTCTCCAACTTCTTCACCATCCCTGTTCTGCTTCGAACCACGTCGTTGGTGATCCGGTTTCTTAGCGTTATTCCAGCCATGCTCCTCAAACACTTCATCTCGAAAACATTCAACCTTCTTCTCTCCTCTGCTCTCACCCCCCAAGCCTCAGCTCCGTAGAGTACAGTTGGGACAACAACACCCTCATAGAGCCCTTTCTTTGCTTCCATCCCCAACGTCCTACAGCTCATTACACTCTATAGTGCACCCAACACTTTACATCCCTCCTTCACTCGCGCCTTCACTTCAGTCTCCACTAGTTCAGTTTTCTCCACATGGGAGCCCAGATACTTAAAACACTGAACTTCCTCCAAGAGCTCTCCATTTAGGGTGACACTAATTTTGCTCGCATCGACATTCCTC
>SDVV010006437.1:0-18457 GCA_016164225.1 Gammarus roeselii
AAATAATATCAATCGTACAGTAAAAAAAACATGTATAAACAATGCCTTCTATTCAAATGAGTCATTCAATAACAAACATAATAATATATATCATGCCCTCCTACCGTGTGATATATTCCAAAACAATCACATATAGCGTTGACAAGACCTAATAACGTACATCTGTATAATCCGTACGTAAGCAATCGTAAATGAAAGCAACCAGCTACCGTAAGGAAACTGAAATTTCCCGTACTGAAAACTATTCTCCAAGCGGACAATATATCTCGAGATAATATCTTTGTGTGACATTTGACAGATACAGATCATTCGAATCACCCACTCTCAACTACCCGGGTGGTCTCTCAAAACTTGCGTTCTTGGTGTCTCTATGTACCATCAGTAACTAACTTGACCACAAGATCAATTTGTCTTAACATATAACTACAATGTCCGAGAAATACAGCGCCTGAGTCAGACACACTAACAAAAAACATACTTCATAACAATTACATTCCATAATAGGTTCAAAGATCTAATCATCCTATGTCTTATTTCTTCACATAGTGGTTTTGATCATATAATATCAATCATGCAGTATAAAAATATCATGTATAAACAATGCCTTCTATTCAAATGAGTCGTTCAATAACAAACAGAGTAATATATATCATGCCCTCCTACCGTTCAAAATATTCCAAGACAATCATATATAGCGTTGACAAGACCTAATAACGTACATCTATACAATCCGTACGTAAGCAATCTTAAATGAAAGCAACCAGATACCGTAAGGAAACCGAAATTTCCCGTATGGTAAACTATTCTCCAAGAGGACCATATATCACGAGATAAAATATTTGTGTGACCGCACATCCAGAGATAAAACCGCTAACTGTCATAGCTAATTACCACTTGCGGTTGAACTATAGCAATCGCTTCTACTTGCGTTTTGGCCACCTCATAAGCAATTGACCAGAATAGAACTAAAAAACCTTCAAGTATAAGGTTTAAGCGACTGAGTCGGTCCCATTAAAAAATAGTATACACCCTAACAAATACATTGGCCGACTCACAAAAAACTTGCGTTTTCGCTCTGGGAATAATGGCCTATCTTATTCCTTCACTAATTTGCGTTTCGTACCGCATAATTATTGCCTATCTTATTCCTTCACTTGCGTTTTGCTCCGCCTAATTATTGCTTATCTTATTCCTTCACTTGCGTTTTGGACACCGCCTGACTCCGGTCAACCCTCCCCCACCGTTAATTATGCCTTATCTTATTCCTTCACTAATTTGGGTTTTGGACACCGCCTAATTATTGCCTATCTGAAATCCTTCACTTGCGTTTTGCAGACATATACACTACTGGTGGGGAATAGTGCCGGTCTTTTTTCCTAGGTAGGAGGGTCATTCTGGAAAGAGCGCATCGAGACTACAGCCTCTCGTCGCAGGACCAGTGGTCTATCTGGTATTGAAGGATCACGCTCCCCATCTCATCGTCTGGGCAAACTCTATGTCCGGTAGAGTGTCTGTTTACTTTGCAGTAAAAGCAGTGCGGTTCTTTGGAATGGCACGACTGGGATCTTCCCGTTTGTCATGGTCGTCTTGGGAGCAGTATGAGCATCTTTGCTTACCATTACAGTTTCCGCTCGTGTGTCCGTATTTCTGGTATTTATAACATCACATCAGACGTTTCTCGAATCGTGTAACCTTGGTTTTGGTGGAGCAGAAGGGAATGTCTAGGTATTTAGGTAGAGTAGGGCAGTTGAATTTTAGTATTGGGGCTGTGGTGGTCTCTCTTCTTGGTGTGATTTTTGGTGCGATTTTTGCTTCGACAACGCAGTCTTCGAATTGAACGAGTCCTGTGATGTACTCCTAGATTTCCTCCTACGGGATATCTTCAACGTAGATCAAACCTGAACTTATAGAGAAAGTCGGATGTGGCACTATTTTGTATGGCTTTTCACACAGTCTAGTTTTGGAGAGAATTGTGACACTTTGCAGTTTCGTGTCTACTCTGATGGCAAAGCCTTCGTCGCCGCTGGTTGCGACGCTCAGGGCTGGGCGGCCAGCGAAAGAGCCCAGCTCTTCTTGCTGAGAGTATGGACAAATATCCGGCCTGTCGATGGCGTCGAAGGTGATCTTCAGGTGTTCGGAAAGATCACGTTCGAGGTATAAGAATATCGTCTCGTACCCTGGTCACTATTATTGAGGTTTAATTCAAAGTTCAACGATCCTGGTCAATCAAAAGATGAGTAAATTGTTTTGACTGGTTCATACGTTTTTTGATCATTTATGACAAATCAGAGTATACACAGAAACCTGCATTTGCTACAGATAACATTTAGTTTTCTACGTAATAGACACGACAGTGAAGCTACAGTCTCGTGAAGCTGTCAGAGGTTAGGCACCTGCTTCCGGAGTTATTTTTCATTTGCTCATCGGAAGATTTTGTTGATCCATGAAGACTTTGAGGGTAAAATATAGGGACCTCTATAGTGTGTGGACAGGAACCATGCATTAAGGAAACGTTGCCTCTAAAAATCAATTTGATTTTTTTTTGCTGTAACTGGCGTATTTATTTTATTTTTAAGAATGTTTCATCTTCCATGTGGTATACATATTTACCAACTAGCAAAGCAAAATTTTCAACGGAATGTGGACAACTAAGTTTGCTACGGTAGTTTCTTTCTAGCAATGTTGGAAAAAATTTGCGGGCAATAATACATAGCCTCGAATTTGCCAAATGAAATATCTGGTCATGGCAACATGAGCGGGCTTTTGGACCCAAAGTTGTGTAGCAGCTGTAACTACTATAAAATTTCTTGGGGTCTACTGCTAAAGGAAAATATCTAAGATTGGGGAGGAAAATTTTATTCAAGCTGAAATGATCGATTAGCATTCCATGTCCACCCCTGCTGCTCCCAAGCATTGCCTTGCACTCCCAACGTCCCAAGCTGAAGTGTCGCTCCCACCCCTCTTCCAGCCGGTAGGTGTTTAGCCTCTCTCTCGTGCGATCCAAGCAGAGACAAGCTGAGGCATCCTTCAATCTCCCCCTCGAGCGGGTGGATGCCCCCCCGACCCCTCCTCCCCCAAAATTCACAAATCGAGCAAAGCTGACGTTTTCTTCCATCACCTCCTGCAGCAGTTGTATGTTCTGCCTCCCCCCCATAGTCCACAAGCCATGCCAAAGAGAGACGTCCATTTATCACCTCTTTGTGCGGGAAGGTGCCATACAACCCATTTACCCCGAAAATGAGGCTCAAATCAAACCTATTTAGCCCCAAGCTAAGCCAAGCAGAGACATCTTTTCATCGCCACCTCCATCGGGTGGATGTTCTGCAGTCCTCCAACATTCAAGTCAGGAGGCTGCTCTTCGCCGGGGCTGAGAGAATTTGAGTGAAGTGAATGTTTCGAATAGAGATGAAACAAACGCGGCACATTCATGAATCACTAGAGCCCTTGTGATGGGTTAGTTATACCATGACACCGTTATACGACTGATAGCAAGTTCTTTTATATCGTTTGATTCCAGTACCCTTAAAATAACGGAGGAGCATGCCGCTGAAGAGAGTGGAAAAATTTCCAAGATTGTCCAGCGGTATAGCGCTAACGAAGATGCACAGCACTTTATTGGATGATTTTTCTACCTCTAATGCGTTCGGTGCATTTGGGTTCTGACGGGCAGTTAGTGACTTCATAGACATTGGCTATCGGCGGTACATGAGGCGATGATGGAAACCCGTTGAGTCTCGTCCAACACCATCCTCGCTCTAGAGTGATTTCGAATCATAACTTTATATACATTTATTACTCATATGGTCTTGACACTGCTGGTCATAAAATATAGCTGGAATGGAGTCCAAGTCCCCTAATCATAGCTAGCACCCGGCGCGGCAAGACCGGTGAAGGACTCGTGTTTCTATTTACTGATAAGGATTAATTAAGAATAGAACTAAAAATTACGAATTTATAAATGTGTAAGAACAAAATTTGGAAGAATAGTGCGTTCTATGGTTGCTTCAAAGATCATAGAAGTAATTGCACGTGATCTAGAGAGTCAAACAGTCACTGATGATTGAGGCCAGCTTTGCCAGACGCATACTCCAGTCAGAGGCGTTTACAGGGTAGCTGACATGCTCCAAAAGACCCTCCGAGTAAGAATCCTCTATGTGGCGATTGGCTGATATGACGTAAGTTGCTTGTGCCGATAGCAGCTATTAAAACACGTGCTTTCATTCCAGAAGCCGTGATAAGCAGGACACCTCTGCCTATCTCGGCTTCGAAAGCAAGAGGGGGCATGGCTTCTCCCGCTCGAGAAGGTGATGGATGAGCGTCTCAACTTGCGGTACATGGGGAGGCCGAACACCCTCCCTCGGCTCGATGAGGAGATGGGAGGATGTATCAGCTAAGCTCGAGACTTAGGAGCATGGGGGGAGGCAGAACATCCACCGGTTCGAGAAGAGATTGAACAAACTACCATCGCAACTCAGTTGTCCATATTTCGTTGGTAATTCTGTTCTGCGAATCGGTCAATACATTTACCCCATGGCAGATGAAAGATTCTTGAAAATAAAAATGAATACGATACAACAACAAAATATTTGTTTATTTATTCAATTGTTGTTTAGTGGGCAATAGGAGTAGCAGGGAGGGGGGGCTCATTTTTCCCTTAATGCATGGTTACTGTCCATACACCATACCGATCACCACATTCTACTCCCAAAGGCTCGATGGATCATCAAAATCTCCTTCACGGGACTGCTGCTACTGCTACACCTTACGTGTATAATACGGAGGAAACCAAATGTTAATTGTTGCAAATGCATGTTTCTGTGTATACTCTAATTTGTCATCAGGCAATTAAATCAATTTACTCACCTTCTCAATTGGTCAGAACAGTAGAACTTTGAATTAAGCCTCAAAAAAAGGTACCAGGGGACATGACGATAACCTTATAACTCCAGCAGCTACATTTTTATAATTCACCATGAGTCATTTTCATTCTATGCCGTAGAATGATGAATCAATATTATTATAGGTGGTGAGTGTAGACCTTTTCTTGGCTTTGAGGGGATGGATGCATGAGACGTGTACCATTGGGGTACCGTGTAGCACCAGTTGCTTCTCTTTCTTAATCTTACAGGTCACCAAAGCACGATAGGGGAGGGGAGATCCATTCCTCAAGTTTAATAACGATCGGATCGATGCATAACGTTTAATGTGCAAGCCTCCTCCCCTTTCGGAGAAAATATTTTTGTATACCATCAAAACCAACTTTCCCGCAACAAAATTAAAATGGTTTTACTCGAGTATAGACCACAATCTGATTGAGTTTTCAATTTCAAGAGGCTAACCCTTAGCAGTCAAAAGCTAGGGTGAACACCGTAACATTGTCAGTTTATCGTTCAATTCAGTTCATCGAAGTGATTATCTTATTTGCCAAAGAAAGTGACAGGGCAATCGGTACCATGCTAGTCCCCCCCCCCCCCCGATGTGACTCGTTCCATTGGGCAGATTGAACAGCTTCATTATTACATCATCATCATTTGCACAATGAGCTAGGTTAGTGTAGTATAATGGCAATTGTGACCGTGATATGTATTTATTGGTTGTTTCAGAATTCGTCCCAGTTTTGCCTGCCCCACATCATCGATAAATGTCCGAACAAATTACTAATAGTTTTGAACGAGGATGGGTTATGGTCTCATAAAATATGATCAATGGTGTTATCGGTCCATCGCAGGACTTACTGACGTATATGCTCGGAACAGCCCACATACATCAAGTCTCGTAGGGACGAGTCCAAGTCCAGCATTGAAATAGACAATTCC
Organism: Gammarus roeselii; assembly: GCA_016164225.1. Taxonomy (NCBI): domain Eukaryota; kingdom Metazoa; phylum Arthropoda; class Malacostraca; order Amphipoda; family Gammaridae; genus Gammarus; species Gammarus roeselii. Next base: position 5,817 of record SDVV010006437.1, read on the forward strand.
TAGTACAAAATCATATTTGAGCGCAACCCTTTCTTGTACAAACAATTAGTAGTTTGGACAGTGATTAAGATGCCCTTCCGTACCTTTTAACAGTATGGGCTTATGATATTGTTGTCTGTAATTTTTTTAATCATTTCATGTTTACTGTCAGAATTACATGAAGATAGTCAGATTATTTTGTCATGATCCGATCGTTTGCTAATCCAATCAGTAGACCAAATTTTTAATTGATGTCTTTGTTCATGTATGAAGCTTCCAGTTCTATTGTTATTTTAGAGAATGGTTGTTACTCCAGAATTGACTCCAGCTCTGTAATCTCCACGACTGATGTTTGCACGGGTATCGTCGCCTATGTTGCATAGATTGGTATGTTTAACACTATATTTCAATAGTATTAACAATAAAATGTACTTTAGCCTTCATAATTAAGCCCTAAGTTCGTTACAAGTTAATAATGCAATGCCTAAAACATGAATCTATCCTTTTGTATTATGCGGCGAATGGATAATGAACATTTTTATATTCAGTAACAAGTAGTTCAATTCACGTAGTTTTGTGTTGTTTAATGTACACGAATGTGTGTACAAAAAAACAGTGTGCGAATGTTTGGATGTATTTACATTGTGCAATCGAGCACATGGGCACCCAGTTAGCCACTTGGCTGTCCAGGGTTTGGTTCTCGGCATGGTTGAGATTCTTGTAGATTTGTATCCAAATCTTTTTGTTGAAAAATGGGCTTAGGTTTGGTATGCATCTTTGTTTATACATATACAGGCATTGGGTATTATCCATGTAAATTGATCAATTCAGTCTTCTCATATGTACAGGGCCCTGCAACTAAAATTATTCTCCATCACCGACATGTTGATTTATTTTTCGAATTAAAAAGATAGTTGCAATTTACAGTGTACGAGCATCTGAATAATATCAATTCAAAACTTCGCAGCTTCTTACAATTTCCTTAGTGTTCATTCTCCCGCTCTCGGTAATTTCAGGCCGTGTTTAATTGCATAACAAATCCGCATGCCCTGCTCTGGCCGGCTTCGGTGTAGTCCATCTTGTCAACGGCAGCCCGACGAACGTTCTTACATCCCCCGTGCAACCAACAAAGCCTACTCACCTACCCAACCTACCGTGAAAAGCTTATCGCTTTCGGAAAACACACCGGACTATACGAAGCTGTCTAAACCCCAAACATCTGTGCAAGTGAGGCGGTCTCTCCACCCCATTTCGAACAGAGATAACAATAGATTTACTATTAATTCTCTTGTACGCGCTAGTACGCGAATGTGCCACAATTGGAATATGTACTTGATTTCATCTTGGCAAGACTAATATTTTCGCACGCGAGGCCGTGCAAACTTTCCTGAATCAATGACGGTCGCGCCCCACGGGGGAGCCTATTATGACTCACGTTGAGGCTCCGGTGGAAATAAGGGTCATATCAAATCAAATCCATCTTGTCAACGAATTCCTACATTTTCGATGCTCAGATCATAGGCCGGCACCAAGTAGTGTATAGTCGTTGTGTGATACTGTCTAGGTTACTGGAAAGATTTGACGATTTCAGACCGTTACGGCACAGCATATCAATAAGCTAGTCAAAAATTCATTAAACTTTTTATCAACATATGCATGCATTCCCACACAATATAATGTTACCTCGACAACCCTCTTCAAAGACAGTATTTGGCTTTTTGAAAACCAAGAGGAGGATTGTTAGACAAGATATGCGTTACAGAAAGACAAGAAGTAGGCCTCTGACATCGCAGGGAGGAAAAAGATCTATTTGTTAACAAGATCGTGAGCCCTATATTGCGTCAATCAATCATTCATTGAGCTATACGATATAATAGTCTATATAATTATCCCATAGAATAAAAATGAAATGCTTCAATTGACCTTTAAGAAAAATTTGCTTAGTCTTTAATCACGGAAGTCGGTAATTAAGCAAAAAAATCATTCTTCCCCCCGAAACCATTTTAAAGTAATTATTTATGTATAAATCTTTCATGTATATGGTTAAGCTATTGATCCCCTTTGCACTGTGCGCTCAAAAACGCTTTCCCAATGTTTCAAACAGAGGTTCCTTCAACATACAGTACATGCAAAAATACGTTGAGAAATGTACTCAAAGCGGCTTATTAACTCAATGCTGCTTTGTTGGCACTAATCGGAAACTGTTCAATAAACTGCAGCTGGCGAATGATTTGATGAGAACGGTAAAAAATTAGCAAAACCTTTTCTAATCATGGTCCACGACCTGGTAAGAAAAGAACACTCTCATTGCTGGGCATTGCAAATGTATCGAGGGTTAAGAATATGAGCAGGGGATACATATATGATCGTAGTTTAATAAGAAAGCACAATTCCAAATGGACAATCGTGTTTCATTGTGTAATTTTTCAAAGCTATCGGGGTGTCTAGCCCCAGCTGCAAATATTTGCTATTTGTGTGTAGCGGTAACTGCGCAGCAAAATCATTCAGTTTAATCACAACAGTTACAATATCCAAGGCTGTTATGTTTATTTTTTTACATTTCATTTCAATGACTGATACAGCGACATCAATTCCAGCAGCAGAAAAAAAAAATCGGTTCGTCACAGGCCAGATGAGGGCGATTTTTTTGTCCCTGTTTTGGCTGGGTATGTCTCCCCGGGGCCAGAGGCTCCCTTCCCTCCTTCATTCATCGGTGCAGCCGGTGAGTGGTACTTGCTCATATTTTGATTCGCTATGTCCTCTTCACTCTCTTCCTCCAAGAGTGCCGCCGAAAGCTGAAATTCTCCCATTATGGATGGGTGTGTTTTCATCTTTCTAGCAACATTGCAGCCGGTGGGTGATATAGCCCATATTTATGCTGGTTACGTCTATCTCCTTTATCTTTACATCAGTGCAGTAGCGATTGACATACACAATACCTTCCAGCTTCCTTTTATCGGGTCAGACGGTTGGAGATATTCTCCCATATTATCGATGGGAATGTTCTCGTCGAGTCATTTCACCGAACTTATTTCTCACGGCGTCCTTATCAGACTTGTATAATGATGATTGCGGATTTGATTTAGGCCTAATTTTCACCAGAGCCTCCACGCGAGTAAATATAGGCTACCCCGTAGGTCACGAACATCATCGATTCAGGTTGGTTTGCACTCCTTTGTGGGAGAAAAGATTGATCTTGGCAGATGCATATCAAATACATGTCTCGACCGTTGCATATACGACAACTGATGCGTAAGGGAACGGAAAGTATTAACGCATGTCTACGTAGACGTATTGTTATTGCTTGTCCTATGTGATTGGAAGAGACTACCTCGCTTGTTCAGATGTTTGCGGTTTAGACAGCTTCGTATAGTTTGTTATGTGTTCCGAAAGCGATAAGCTATTCTCGGTAGGTAAGGTCAGTGAATAGGATTTGTAGGTTGCACGGGGGGTTCAAAAAGGCTCTTAGGGCTCCTACGAGTGAGTTGCAATCCATCAGTAAGTGTTTCACTGATTGCCACCAGGTGGCATCAGTGGCATGGTGGCGCATCCGGCCCTATGACTACGTTCATTAGGTGGTTGTGGGCTCCCCACATGTGTCCCGGGCATAAGCGGTTGATGAACACTTGGTCTTTTCAGTTGGAGAACTTTGTTTTCAATTCTTCAACAGAAGGCTTATCTGAAAGCATTTTTTGTCCACTCTGTTGCCACATGTCATTCCATCGGGAAGTTTTATGCGAGCCTATGATAGGGAACCACTCCCGGTAATGTATTGCGATAAATTGTTCTTGATGGTTAGACGCCAGTTTAGCCAGCGAATCTGTGAGCCCGTTTCTTCTTATTCCCACGGGTCCGGTGATCCGGCAGAATTCGATAGCTTGACCCGCCTCGGAAATTATGAAGAGATCGTGCTGCATTTTACGTAGGGCAGGGTGTTAGAAGTCCAGAGTTTTGAGCTGAGCGAGACCACTCAGACTGTCTGAGAATACGACGTATTTGGGGAAGTGGTGTGTTTTTGCAATAGAGATGGCTAGGTCGAGTGCGTGGAGCTCTGCAGAGAACACGGAGGTCTCTTGTAGGAGGTTAGCCAAAAGTGGTATATCCTCGTACACAGCGCCGGCTCCCACTCCATCCGCGGTTTTGGAGCCGTCTGTGTATATCTGTCGGTGCTCAGGATATTGTTCCTCGAGTAGTCTCAGAAATTCCAGTCGGTATGTGATGGTTGGAGTAGTGTCTTTAGGATATGCTTGCAGATCAAGGTAGACTAGTGGTGGGTTGATCCTCCATGTTGGTGTGTTAGTTAAAGGATTCGGTAGGAGAATGTAGGCTTATAGCCTTACAGTTTAGGTTTAGCGAGGTCAGTAGGTTGTCCACTCGCAGGAAAAACGGTGGGCAAATATTCTTCCTAGCCGCGAAGAGGCGTTTATCGGAAATGTTGGTGATGGGGATGAATGCTGGGTTGTTGATCAGGCTTCTAGTCCTAAAATAAGATTGTAGCGAAAGTTTGTCTCACCGGAGCTGAAGTGGGAGCTCGTTAGCGAGCACGTTAAGGGATTCGATGGGAGCGGAGTAGTTCTGGTTGCTGAACCGTAAACAACGTCATACCGGTGTCCATGTCGGCACCTAATTTTAGGGAAGTTACCAAGAGGATGAGTCCCGTTGACTTTCTGCAGGGCTGCTATGTGGAGTCGCCACCTGAGTTTAGGATCCCACACGAGCCCCAGGAATTTTTTAGTTTCTTCGTTTAATAGAGGGGTGTTGTGCAGTGTTAGGGCTGGTTACAGGTGTAAGCCGGGCACGAGGGTAAGGTGCATGCTTTTAGTTTTAGAGGGAGAGAATCTGAATCCATTTAAGGGAAGCCCAGTTCCCGATTTGGTTTAGGTACTTTTGGAATTCATATTGAATTGTTAAAAGGCTAGGATGTCTGTAGCTTATTTGAAGGTCGTCCGCGTATAGTTATAAAAGTAGGCATCCGTCATGCGGAAGAATGTCGGCTAGCTGATCGATTTTGAAGATAAGAGTGACACTGAGGACGCTCCCCTGGGGACGCCAATTTCTTGCGGATACAACGGTGATTGGGTGTCGCCGACCTCGACCCTGAAGGTGCGGTTATGCAAAAATTGGTGGTAGGTGACCTCTCAAGCCTTTGCGGTGTAGATCTTTCATGATACCGTATTTACAAGTGGTGTCGTATGATTTTTCAACGCCGAAAAAAATTAAAACCACATGATCCCTTCGAACGAAGGCCTGTCAAATGTCTGTTTCTAGTCGTACGAGGTGGTCCGTTGTGGAGTGGCGTTTACGGCCACCGCACTGGGTTCTGTTAAGGCCTGCGTGCATTTCAAGGGAGTCAACTAGGCGTTAGTTTATCATTCTTTCCATAGTCTTACCAAGAACGCTGGTAAGGACAATGAAGCGGTAGTTACGTGGGTTGCTGTCGCATTTTTCCGGGTTTGGGTATCGGGATAATTACAGGTTCCCGTCACTGGTCGGAAAAAAAAGAGTTTGAATACATTACATTGAACGCTTTTAGTAGGTGCTCATGAGCGCGGTCAGGAAGATGTTTGATCATATTGATGTGCACTCGGTCCGGCCCGGGTGAGGTTTCACGAGTATGGTCGATGGCATAACGTAGTTTGTGGAGGGAAAAAGGTTTTTTGTAGCATTCGTCGTCTGTGGAAATAGAGTCAATATGCCCATTTTCTCGTACGTTTTTTACCAGTTGGAAAGCAGCCCTGAAATTTGTTGCTTGCGATATCTGGCTGAGAGTTTGTGCTAGTTTGTCCGCGATTTCTGCATAGGAAGAGAAGATAGTGTCTCCGTCCGACAGAATATGGATAGGTCGCTCCGTACGCCCATGGATGCGTCTGATATTTCCCCATACTTGGGACAGGGGCGTGTTTCGGTTGATTGTATTGACAGATTGAATCCAGCTCTCTCGCTTCTTCTCCGCTCAAAGTTTGCGGCACACGGCAGTTTCCCTCTTCCACGCCAGCTGGGCCCTGCGGGAACGTGCGCGACGGAAGGCCGCGTACACTCTCTCGCTCCTGTCTATTGCTTCTTGCACCTCCGGGTTCCACCACGGTTTTGGGAAAAAGGTTGACAGTAAATATCGGGGGATGCATGCGACAGCTGCATTATAATTTTTTTCGTATAGATGTGCGACAAGTTCGTGTTCTAAAATGTTGTCGGGAGGCCTTCCACCAAGTTTTCCTCCCAGTTGGCTTTTTGGTTGTTGGATCGAAGTTCTTGTATGTTAGGGGTTTTAGGTAGGTTTTTGAGGAGTGATATCACTGGGTTATGATTGCTGTCGTGTGTAGAAGACAGGACTCCCCAAACGAGATGGGGTGCTAGTGTGGGGGAACATATAGATAAATCGATGGCGGTTTCACTTTCGTGAGTGATCCGGGTGGATTGTCCGTCGTTGAGAAGAACCAGGTTGTGCGTAGCTATGATAGTGTCCATTATCACTCCCTTGGGGTCCGTTCGCGCGCATCCCCACATCACGTGGTAGCTGTTAAAGTTTCTAAGGAGAAGTACGAGGAGGGGGTAGCTAGTTAAGCAGTTCAGTCATTAGCGCCTCCGAGAGATCGTGATTTCGTGACGAGTAGATAGATACCACTGTTTTGGTCTTGAGATATATATCTTCACATAGACAGCTTAGAGTTCTGTCATCAATGGAAGGCTTTGGTGAGGTATACTTTGATGGGTCATGAGTGCCACTCCTCCGTAAACAGACACATTTGTGTGGCCTTCGTGACGCGTGTGACATAATTTGGGATTGTGAAGGTGGCGGTCTCTCGGAGTTTGATCTCTTGAAGACCAATCATCAAATGTTTATGGATGAAGATGAAGGAAAATAACTCGTGTTTCTTGCGTCTATGTCCCTTATATTGTACTGTTGTTCGTTTTGAATATGGTTCAAACTCTGACCTTGGTTGTCTGGAGCGGTCGTTTGGTTTGTAAGAACTGTCATGGTGTTCGTTTCTATGAGTTTGCGTGGGAGCCCTGTTATCAAGGTCTGCCGTCTGTAGAACGTGGTCTCCTAGAATCACTGCGGTCGCGACTGTGGGTACTCTTGTGTGAGGAAGAGGAAGTTCGATCTGTGTTGGCTTCTCGAGCGAGTGCGCTTTTCTTCTATTGAGTTTATTTAACTGTGTGGTTGGCTGAGTAGTAGCCGGTGGAATATTTGGGTCGACTAAGGTGTATGGTCGAATAGTGATTTCAGGTATTGGTTCTTCGTAAAAAATTTCAACGCGTCCTCACGCAGGCGATGGTCGTTCTCACTGGTGATGTGTTCAGGTGTTGGCCATGTTAACTGAGGGCTGGATACTTCGATTTGGTTTGCTGGGTGTGATGCCGGTTAAGATGGCCCGAAGTCGTTCATTGCTCTGGTCTAGTTGAGCAGTTGTTAGTGGGCTTTCGCCAATCCTTTTTGCTTCGTGGCGGGTCAGGGTCACACCCTTTCGGTCGTAATTGGAGGTGTCTTCGTTTCTTTGCCTTTTCGCTTGCGTGTTAGTAGACCTCACTTCGTGTTCCACTGAAGAGGCAGCGTCCATCGTGATGTACTCCTGGGCACTGATGGGTTCGTTGCTAGGGCCACTCACCTCTCCTGCAAGGGCGGTTGCTGAGTTGGGTGCAGTAGCGTTACTGCTAGGGAGGGGTGTTGAGATTGCGATATATGATAGAGTTGACGATGCGTGAGTGTCGTCTGAGGAGGTGGATCTGTGTGTGTATTTAACTACTTTGGCATAATTTAAATTACGTCAATTTGGGTTTTCATCGTGCCAGATTTGAATTGCTTGTTTTTGTGGGACTCTGCGGTCGTTTTGTACGATTGTTATGGCTTTTTGGTTCATGTGATTTGGGCAGTCATGGTCACCTGCCTCATGGAGGCATGAGCAATGGTAGCACGTAGGTTAGCGAGATGTGCAGTCTTTTCTGGCATGCTCGCCGGCGCACCTCCTACAACGTTGGGATATGTGTGGCTGGCAGTATTAGATGACGTGGCCGTACTCGAGGCATTTTTTGACAAATGACAGGTCATATGTTGTTATAAAGGTCCAGAAAAAAGCAACCTAGAGTCATTTGGGCGGTGGGGCAGGGGTTGGCCGGAGTTCGCGCGACGAGACCGGAACTGGTTAGACGCGTGAGTCAGCTACGAACGGGGGGCGGAAGGGGGAGGTGGAGTGGGGGCGGCGGGCGCTATGCCAGGCTTGCGGGCTAGATTGGCAAGGTGTTATGGGATAAACATTTTCCATTTTAGATGGTTGTATTGAGGTATAATTGGTCACTAACTGTTGCTCGTTTCATATATTCATTCGGTTCTGGTATGTATAGCGTTATAACAAGTTTCTGGAGGGGTGGGGTGTAGGGATCCCCTAGGCAAAAAGTTGAATGCGCTGTGGCAAATTAGGTGAGTTTGTTCCTATCTGTTTTTTTAATTGTATTTTTCCATGACTGATTTGTCATTATTTCTATGTTATGAGTGAATGTTTCGTTACTTATTTATGTCTGGATTATGATTCTATATATCTTTCTGTACATATATGTTTGTATTCTTATCTAGTTGTGGTATAATTGACTCATTCGGAGGTTGTTTGGTGGGGTACCAGCCTGATATAAAATTTAAGACAATGTTTTGTGTATTTTCCAGTCGTTTATTTTAAATAAATATAATATTTATAGGAATAGTATAGTTTATTAGTTTGGCAGTTGACGAATTGATGTTATTATTTTGGGTTTGATGTAGCAGCTTCGTTACGAGATCTATCCACCCCATACCGCATTATCCAGTTTTGGATCAGATATATTGGTGTTCCATTGACGCGGTGTTTCAATAGCGAGAGTACCTGAACGATATGGATTTATTGTAAGTTATTATATTGTGTTATGTATACTAAGTAACGATCGTTTGATATATGTTGAATTTTGTAGTGTTTTTCGGAATTTTGAATAGTTATCTCGCACAATTGTAAGAATTTTAGGATATTTTAGGCTTGCATCGTCCATGTAGCACACTATTTCAGGCATATTTGGTAGATTATTGCATCATTTTGGTATTTTATATGTATTTATAACATTCTGTTACGATTGAGCCGTGGTTACTTTAGTTGAAAAAATGTTAATTTTACCCCGTTTAGGACTTAGTTCGTGAGTAATTTCATCAGATTCTGTATATACTATAGCGTGTTCGTGTAGAAGTATTCCACAACATTTACTTTAGGTTTCAGCTTATGTTGCTCGCATGTCCTGGTATCTTATTCACGTCAGTTGTTTGGTTGATAACATTTTTTTTTCTCGTTCGTCACAGTTTTTAATGTATGTTTTGGGTATGGTAGAGAATTGATCTTCTTGCTTTATTATAACTTGAAAGTTTTAGTATGTGTCTTTGAGTTTTGCAAGGTATTGGGTATTTATACAATATCGGAATATTAGGATATATAATGTTTGTATCTGCAATGTAGAACATTATTTCAGGTAAAATTTAGTCACATGTTTTTTTTTTTAGTGTTTTATGTATCTTCTTACATCCTGGTACAATGCTTGACGTGGTTATTATAGATATGGAAGATCCCATTTGTTACAAACTCGGTCTTGCTGTCAGGTTATTGTATAATTATTGTAGGACTATTCTTCAATATCTAGGAGGAGTTAGAAGTGTCCCATGGGCAAAAGCCCGTTGTGTTTATGCCTATTTGTGTAAGTAGACCGATTTACTATAATGGAGTCAGTGTTACGTTGAGATCAAGCGGAGGAACACGTTTCGCCGTGGAATACACAAAACTGAATTTTCAGATCTCAAAATTTATTTACAAGTGTTGGAAGAAGAAATCTCCGAAGACGATATGAGTCGGATCGAATAAATATTGACTAGTGTTGCAAATGTCAGTTATCTCAGAATGGGTAAAAAGAATGGGAAATATCATTCATATATGGATGCAGGACGAAAGGAAGTCGGCTTTGGGTAACTGATGTCGACGCGTTACAGTCGTATGTAACAAAGATGAGGACAACTGAGAGAGCAAATCTCGAAATTGGCATTATATACGTGGAAAAATCAACACCATGACTGTAATAAAGCTGATGCAGTGGAAAAACAAATTATACCTATGAACAAAAAAATTTTGATCGTAAACAAAATTTCTCAATAATGAAGATCAAAATATTTATGAATTGGAGAAGTTTCGAGTCGTTAAGGTTTAAGCAGAAGAAGCAATATATTTGTGGACTCACGGGAACGGAACAGCCTTCGGTATTCGCATCAAAGCTATGATAGAGTATATGGAAGATTTTGAGAGGAAACTGAAATATAGTGATGATGAGTATGGTTTGATGTACAAACCATGCTGTTTCAAATAAAGAAAACGAGGTAGATGTCATTAATGCTGCCAGTAAGGTCTGTAAATAAGGCCAATGAATACTAATAAATCTATGTAAATCCTCAATGAAATGATTATGTTATCCTAAACTCAAAGGTTAAGCAAAGAAATTGCAAACATCGTGTCAGTCGGAGTAACATCGAATTGTCGAAATCAGTAGGAGAATATGTTTCAAGACGAAAAATGATGCCCTAAACCTATCTCGAGGTAAATGATCTAGATGTTTTACAGATCGATAAGATATAAATCAGAGTCTGATCAGATCTTGAAACGAAGTCATCGTCAATAATTTGATAATTATGGGGAATATAAGGCAAATCAGAGATGCAGGTCATCAAAAGGTTGTAGAGCCAAGTGGGGATATTGAAGTAAAATAAGAGAAACATAGTGTGAGACCATATGTCCGTTTGAATGAAACTGGGTACAAATTTGAATTACTTGTAGCATTCAATCCATTCAAGTTTGAAAATGGGGCCTCTCTGCTAACCAATATGGGTCAAGAGTGTCAACGAAATAAATAACATGTATGTTAAAGTTATATTTAGAGTTGTCTGGAGAGGTTCATATGTATATATCAATGACTGAATACCATACATAAGGTAAGGTTAGGTTTTGATGGGTGTGAATAACATGTTAAAGTGATGTAGAATTGTGTAAAATCAAAAATAATATGAAATACCTGGACATTCAAACTATCTAAGTTTGAAAAAGGGTCCTTTCTGCTTATAAAAATGGGTTGAGAGTGCGAGTGAAATTAATAACATATATGTTAAAGTGATATTTAGAGTCGTTTGGAGGGCTTCATATGTACATAACAATGACTGAATACCATACATGAAGTTAGGTTAGGTAAGGTTTTGATGGGTGTGAATAACATGTAAAAATCAATAATCATCAGTAAAAAAGTATAACAATCAAAACAAACTATGTAATTTGAATTTGAAAATAGATTGAAATTGCTAGATCAGAATTGGAAGTGTATATCAAAACTGCATATGATAGATCAAAATGTAGAGCCAAGTGGAGAAGATGGATATGAATATATCATGAATCGATGAAAAGTATCGTATGTATGCACGAAAAGTCGATCGATAGTACATAATTCTTGGTTAGAAATAGTTTCGTCAGGTTAAGATGATTCGTTCTTTTCACCTAGTAAAACGTGAAGCTGGTCCAAATTAAATATCTATTAACAAAAAGCAATGGACTTTCTTCTAATGGAAGAAACATAGATCAGAGGTAAAATGCTGCAAATGCTAACCGACCCTGTATATGCATACAAATGTGTGTACGTGTCTACATTGTGCCGGTATTGACCCCTGTATACGCCGTCAATGTACCGTGCCAGGCCTTGTATATGCGTACAATGCGTGTATGTGTGTACCTGGTGTGTAACAAAAAAAAAACGTAAAATAGAGCCGTGTGGAGGGGATTTGATATGTATATTGCACAAAATAAAGACTAAATATGATACATAACCATTGAATTTGAATGAAAACAGATAAGTATTGGTTAAGTTGGTTTGGATGACTAGATCTTTGAACCTAATATCGCGTGAAACTGTTCCACTCAGGAAAATGTATCAAATAGAAATGCATTAGTTTTCTTGGATCCTACTTGCTGAGTCTCATCCAAACGTGTATCAGAGATATCGATACAATTCTGGAATCTAAACATCTGCAAAAGAATAATTGCAGGATCAAATTGGAGCAATGTATTCAAACTGATTTTCATATTTTAAATATACAGCCCCAGTATAGAGTTTCATACATGTCAATATCATACATACGCATCAAATTTGAATAGAAATCTTGACTATTGGTTAGTGGAATAGGTTAGGTTGCCTAGGTATTAATGTATTATGGCAGTGAATGGTAACCCTTTTGCATTCATTGATATTTGATCTATGTTGTCGTACATTGTCATATATTTCGCTAATTAGGTACCTTAGGCACGATTTTTATCCTAGATCTTGTTAAGTGTGGACCTTACATAACAGATCTGTTGTAAATATGTTAGAATGAATTTATTCTTTATTCGTTATATCAGACAAAAATGGTAGGAGCAATACATCCAACATTACAACAAAAAAATCGTATTCTAACAGTAAAACCATACATAAAACTTGTTAACGCTTCAACACTCGTAACAATCACTGCCATATGCGGTAAGCTTACATAAACATTTTGAACTCGCCAGTCTACTAACGGGCGATCACCCAACATTACATGAAATTAGTCGATATTACTGGACTTGTAACAAGCGAAGTGAATAATATTT
>SDVV010006438.1:0-18456 GCA_016164225.1 Gammarus roeselii
GCATAAATAATATGAAATAAATCATATATCAATACATAAATTGTGTTTATTTCACCTTTTTATGTAAAAATACCGAAAATCTCAAAAATCCATAATAATTTTTCCAGTACTGTATTGCTTCTTCTTCTTGAACCTAATTATTTGAAACTTCTCCAATCCAAAGTCATTCTGATTTTCATTATCGGATTTTTTTTTGCATACGATCCAGATTTTATTTTGTTCATAGATATAATTTGTTTTCCACTACCTCAGCTTTATAACACTCATGATGATGCTTTTTTACTTGGATCATATAAATTTCGACATTTACTTCCTTATTTCCCCTAAACTTCATTACATACGACTGTAACACGTCGACATTAGCTACCCAAACACGATTTCCTTTTTCCTGCATCCATATATGAATGATATATCCCCCTCTTTTGATTCTTGTTTTACCCATTCTGAGATAACGTATATTTTCAACACTTGTCAATATATGTTTGATCCGACTCATATTATCTTCGGATAGTTCTTCTTCCAACACTTGTAAAGAAATTTTGAGACATGAATTTTCATTTATGTTTATTTTATGACGAAACGTTTGTCTCCGCTTGATCTCAACGTAACACTGACTCCATTCTCGGTACACAGCTAGCTATTATAAGTTGATTACATTTTGTTTTTTTCGCAAGACATTAGACCTAACGTTGCTCGCCTAGGCCATCAACTGTGTATGTGTGTTTGTGTACAGAGCTGTGTACGTATGTGAATGTGTATGTTCAACCGTATGTATTTGTTACATGAGTTAAAAAAAATCATTAAATTTCAAATTCTCGAGGGATGACAGAGCTAAGTCGGTCTATTGAAGTGACAACTTGGTCACTTGAGTAAGGTGTTATCCCTCGAAAATTCGAAATTTGTTGAAATTTTGTTTGTTTGTTTTTTAATATTTTTAACTCATGTAACACGTACGTACAGTTGAACATACACATTCACGTACGTACACAGTCCTGTTCACATACATACAAACACAGTTGATGACCTAGGCGAGCAATGTTAGGTCTAATGTTATTCGAAAAAACAACATGTAATCAACTTATAATAGATAGCTGTGCACCAAGAATAGAGTCAGTGTTATGTTGAGATCAAACGGAGACACGTTTCGTCATAGAATAAACAAAAATGAAAATTCATATCTCAAAATTTGTTCTAAGTGCTGGAAGAAGAAATATTCGAAGATGATATGGGTAGGATCGAACAAATATTGACTAGTGTTGAAAATATCAGTTATCTCAGAACAGGTAACACAAGAATCAAAAGAGTGGGAGATATCATCCATATATAGATGCAGGAAAAAGGAAATCGGGTTCGGGTAACTAATGTCGATGGGTTACAGTCGTATGTAACAAAATTTGGGGGAAATAAGAAAGTAAATCTCGAAATTTATATGATCCAATTAAAAAAACATCATCATGACTGTAATAAAGCTGAGGAAGTGGTACACAAATTATACCTAAGATCAAAAGAAAATCTGAATCGTAAAAAAAAAATCCCAATGATGAAGATCAGAATTACTTTGAATTGGGGAAGTTCAAATAATTAGGTTCAAGAAAAAGAAGCAATACATTTGTGGACTCACGGGAACGGAATAGCCTTTGGTATTCGCAGCAAAGGCTATTCGGCTATTCCGCAGCCTTTGGTATTCGCAGCAAGGGCCGCCGTGGCCGAGTGGTTAGCGAATCCGACTGCAGTGTCAGCCTCTGGTGCTGCATGTCGCGAGTTCGAGCCTCGGCAGGGACACGGCGGTCTTGTGGCGGGGAGATTGGGCTCCTCCCCCCTCTGTGTCTGCCTAACCTAGCCACCCCCCTAACTAGGGGGAAACGGCTGTATGTCTATACATACATACATACATACATTCGCAGCAAAACTACGATAGAGTATAAGAAGGATTTTGAGAGGAAACTGAAATAAAGTGATAATGTGGATGGTTGGATGTACGAACCATGCTGTTTCAAATCATAAAAAGGAGGTATACGTCATTGATGTGGCCAGCAAGGTCTGTATATAATGCCAATAAATACTAATAGAATTATGTATATGCGCAATGAATTGGTTTCCTTATCCTAAACTCAAAGGTTAAGTAATGAATTGCATACCTCGTGTTAGTCGGAGGTAACATCGAATTGTCGAAATCAGTAGAAGGATAAGTTTCAAGGTGAGAAATGATGCCAGAAACCTATCTCGAGGTAGATGATCTAGATGTGTTACAGATTGGTAGGATATAAATCCGAGTCCGATCAGATCTTGAAACGAAGTCATCGTCAAGAATATGAAAATTAGGGGAAAGAAAAGGTAAATCAGAGATGCAAGTCGTCGATGGTTGTAGAGCCAAATAACAAAAAACATAGTGTGAGACCATGTGTCCGTTTGTATGAAACTGGATACAAATTTGAATTACTTGTAGCATTCAATTCATCCAAGTTTGAAAATGGGACCTCTCTGCAAACTTATATGGGTCGAGAGTGCCAATGAAATAAATAACATACATTTTAAAGTGATTTCTAGAGTCGTCTGGAGGGGTTCATATGTATATATCAATGACTGAATACCGTACATAAGGTTAGCTTAGGATTTGATGGCTGTGAATAACATGTTAAAGTGATGTAGAATTGTGTCAAATCAAAAATAATATGAATTACCTGTAACATTCAAGCCTTCTAAGTTTGAAAATGCGTCCTCTCTGCTAACTAATATGGGTTGAGAGTGACAACGAAATACATAACATATATGTTAAAGTGATATTTAGAGTCGTTTGGTTGGCTTTATGTGTATATAACGATGACCTAAAACTGTACATACGTTAGGTTTTGATGGGTGTGAATAACATGTAAAATCAAGAATCATATGAGAAAAGGTATAACAATTAAAATAAACGATGTAATTTGCATATGAAAATAGATGAAATTTGTTAGATCAAAATTGAAATTGTATATCAAAATTAAAATTGTATATCAAAACTGTAAATGATAGATCAAAATGTAGAGCCATGTGGAGGGATTTGATATGAATATATCATAAATCAATGAATAAGTTTCATTTGTATGCAGGAAAAATCACGAACGATGACACATAATTCATGGTTAAGTTGGTTAGGTTATGTTAGGTTGCTTAGGTATTAATGCATCTGGCAGTGTATGGTAGCCCCTTTTGCATAAAAGGTGTGTAAATGCCTAAATAGTGTCGACACATGTGCCGTCACAGTGAGGCTAACGACCGTATATATGCATTTAAAAGTTTATGTGTATGCCTGGTGTATGACATTGAAAAAAAAGATACGTAAAATAGAGCCGTGAGTTGGGGATTTGATATGTACATCGCACAAAATAATGACTAAATATCATACATGACCATCAAACATGGATGAAAATTTATATTTATTGGTTAAGTTGGTTAGGATGACTAGATCTTTGAACCTAATATCGCGTGAAACTGTTCCACCTTAAAAAAAATGTAACAAATAGAAGTGCATTTGTTCTCGTGGATCCTATTTGCTGAGTCTCATACAAACATGTAACAGAGACATCAATAAAATTCTGGAATCTAACTATCTGCAGAAGGATATCTGCTGGATGAAATTGGAGAAATGTTTTCAAACTACTTTTTGATATGTTAAATATACAGCCCAAGTGTAGAGTTCCATACATATCAATATCATGCATAAGCATCAAACTTGAATAAAATACATGACTCTTGGTTAGAATAGGTTAGGTTGCCTAGGTAGTAATGTATTTGGCAGTGTATGGTAACCCTTTTTGCATTCATTGATAATTGATCTATGTTGTCGTACATTGATATATATTTCGCTAATTATTACCTTAGACATGGTTTATATTCTAGATCTTGTTGACTGCGGACCTTACATCCCAGGATTGTAGTAAATATGATAGAGTGGATTTATTCAATATTTGTTATAACAGACGAAAATGGTAAGAGCAACACATCCAACACTACAAAAAATCTTATTCTAATAGTAAAACCATGTATAAAACTTGCTAACTCTTCAACACCCTTAACAATCACTGACATAAGCGGGAAACTTACATAAACGTTTTGAACTCTACAGTCTACTAACGAGCGATTGCCTAACAATACTTGAAACTAGTCGATATTACTGGACTTGTAACAAGCAAAGTGAAAAAATAGAAAAATGTAGGCACACAATCTGCTAAAGATTGGTAAAAACTACAGAGTCATGTGGAGATATTTGTTATTCATTGTATAAATCAATGACTGAATACGGTACATAAGTATGAAAACGGGGGGAAAAGAATATAATCCTTTGTGAGATAAGGTTAAGATAAGTTAGGTTTACGGCAATCTTCCCAAACCTTTAGTGAAAAATGCTACAGTGGATATTGTGAACGCTCAAATAAGACAGATATTCTGAATTGAAACGCAATCTCATAACAAAGCCTGAATTAATCAAAAACTCCTAAGTGAACAAATGCAAACATATCACAAACATTTAAAAAAGAAAGTCATGCGGGACTAAGCATCTAGTAAAGACATGCGAGCGGATAACATAATTGAGATGTATATTAAATTATTGAAGAAATTTTAAAACTAACACTCTACACAAATTCGGTAGATTAGCTCTCCAAGACGACGTGGAAACGGACCCAAATCAAGTGTCGAGAGGTAAAACATATCAAAATTTTGGATCATTAAATCCAATTAAGCGTATTTTATACCCAACATTCCATGAAATTAGACGAATTGATGCCTGATTCAGATATATTCCTGTGATAACCAATCAAAACATATAACAACAACTATGAAAAAGCTAAATAAGATTCTGTACTCTACCCCAACCGACAATGATTGACTATTATATACGATGCATCCTAACACACCCAGATGATAAATCCTACTCCAATATCCAACGTGGCCTGGTTCATGACTAAGATCATATACTAACATATAAGCCATACCAAAAATATCTAACATTTAAAACTGAGTTATTGCTACTAGTGTTATTTTTACTACAACACCTGTTCAGATCTATAACAAATTCCTAGACCTATCTTATGCTTTGCGTCTAGCAGGACAAAATCCAAGCCCACAGTGTCATAACAACGAACTCTACAATGCTTCATTAGGTCACTTCTCAGCAATCTACCTCTGATATATAACAAATTTAGAGGGAACACCCAGTCACGATACAATACCTCGAACGTGCCATGCATCTGTTTAGTCCATCATCTCTGAACAACGTCAAGCAAAGTGACATCCTGGACATAACCAAGAATCTATACACAGGTATAGTGGTCAAGAATGGGGCTGACATGTCTCTCAAAGAGTGCGGTCATAAGAAGCTGGACTTCTGTTCACTGATGACTTAAGTAAAATACTACAACGATGAGCAGCTTGTCGAATAACCTCTTTCCCAAACCCATGGAACTTAGGATCGACGTCCACGAGAACTTACAAATTCACGTTGAACATGGATGAACTCAAATGACCCCCAGCGAGTGTAAACCACCTCTACACCATGATCCATCCAACCAGTAAATCGTGTTCTAAAAAGCTACACTATACACTTGCCAGGGTTCAATGACGAAATTCCACATAGATGCAGTACGGATTTACACCTCTTAATCATACAATCATATGATTGTCGTGGAAAAAATCATACAACAACAACAACAACAATAAAAATAGCCAAATAAGATTCTCCGCTCTGCTCTAATTCACAATAAAAATGAAATACACTATGTTATCCATTTTAATAATTCGGTCTACTTACAAAAATTAGCAAAAACACAACGAGCTTTTACCTATAAGAATCTCTAACTCCTCCTAAAAAGTGGCAAGAATTGTCCTACAATAAACATACTATACCTTAACAGCAAGTCCGAGTTTGTAACAAGTCGAATATTCTATATATATATATATATATTTACCACGTCAAACATCGCCAGGATGTAAGAAGATATATAAAACACTAAAAATATACAACTTGTAACTAAATTATACCTGAAATAACGTTCAACATTGCAGAACAAACGTTATATTCCTATAATTGTATGAAAACCCAATACCTTGCATCGAAGATGGAAACTGTACAGAGAACATACAAAACTGAAAGACCCATACTAAAACTCTCGAGTTATAACAAAGCAAAAAGATCAAATCTCCACCATACCCAAAACATTCATTAAAACCGTGACTAACGGGAAAAAAAGCATGTAACCAGCCAAACAACTGACGTGAATAAGATACCAGGACATTCGAGCAACATACGCTTAAACCTATAGTTAATGATGTGGAATGCTTCTCTACACGAACACGACACAGTATATACAAAATCTGATGAAATTAGCCCCAACTGAGTCCAAAATAGGGTTAAATTAACATGTCTTTAAGTAAAGTAACAACGGTTTAGTCGTAACAGAATGTTATATATACATATAAAATACCAAAATGATGCAATTGTGCCTGAAATAGTGTGCTATATGGAGATGCAAACCTAAAATATCCGAAAAAATCCTATAAATGTATGAGATAACTATTCATAATTCCAAAAACCACAACAAATTCGGCATAAATCAACCGATTAATACCATGTATACATGACACAATATAATAACTTACAATTCATCCATATCGTTCAGTTACTCTCGCTATTGGAGCACCGCGTTAATGGAAGACCAATATATCTGTCTCAAACTTGGATAATGCATTTTGGGGTAGATAGATTCTCGTAACGAAACTGCTGCATCCTAAGATATATAAACATCAACTCGCTAAGTGACAGACAAATAAACCGTAATATTCCCACAGATAATATAAACATATGAAATAAACAGATGAAGAAACACAAAACACTAGTCAAATTCAATATCATGCCGGTACCCCATCAAACAACCTCCGAATGAGTCAATTATACCCCAACTAGATGAGAAAACAAACATTTATTTACAGAAAAAAAAAATGAAATATTATCCAGGCATAAAATATGTGACGAAACATTCACTCAAAACGTAGCAAACGCGTCACGGATAATTTGGAAGACAAAGAACAGATAGGAGCATATCACCATATTTTCCAAGAGCGCATCCAACTTTCTGCCTAGGGGGTCCTCTACCGCACCCACCAGAAATTTGGAATAACACTAATCCTACCAGAAACGTATAAATAAATATAACGAGTAACTGTTAGTGACCAATTATACCTCAATACAGCCATCTATATAAGAAAAAACGTTTCTAAATACAATACAAATTAAAATACAATAAATTAAAAATGTTCAATAACATAAACCTTCAAACCACGATAGAAATCCTAAATTCACATTGAAATTGCACATATGCGACATGACATGCAACGAAATTGCAATACAGTATGCACAGCATTGAAATGCGAACACCAGAGATAGTGTGTAAACGTTCTAATTATATAACCATCTGTCAGAATGAGTCACCCGTTAGCCGCCTGTCTGACTCCGGCCGTCCGTGAAAATATATGGGTGCAAACTCTCTAGACTTAAAAGTAACTCTATTTATTCCTATCTAATTCCTTCACAGTGCACGTTTCTGTGAACTATACACTACTCACAAAGTGAGGCCCCGTAAAACACTATTCCTACAACATGAGGGATTTCGCCCTGCAGTGTCAGGTTGACAAATTCAGTAAGAGTTGAGGCAATACGGACTCCGGCACCACCAGCATTTTTCTTCATGAGTG
The DNA here is from genome assembly GCA_016164225.1 of Gammarus roeselii. Taxonomy (NCBI): domain Eukaryota; kingdom Metazoa; phylum Arthropoda; class Malacostraca; order Amphipoda; family Gammaridae; genus Gammarus; species Gammarus roeselii. The sequence goes on from SDVV010006438.1 coordinate 7,729, forward strand.
ACTCAATGAAACCGGGTCTGAGGCCATCCGGACCAACACCAGAACCTTGTAGAAAAGGCTCCTTGACCATCATGACATCTTCCACAGTAGCAATAACCGGAGTAGCAAGGTCATCATCGGGAGGTGTTGGAAGTGGAAGGATGTCCGCCGGAATGAACGGATGTTTATCGCGCAATTCCTGTAAAATTTCGTGGCAGAATGGGACTAACGACTTGCTTGAAGAAGCTACCCGAACGGCTCCTCGTAGGTCGAAATCAATCGATTGACTGAGTTTTCTCTGGCAGTCGTAGCAGTGTGATTTGAAAGCTCACAGGAGAGCATCACCAGGCATCACCGCTTACATTTGCCATCGTAGATGTCAAAATCAATGGAACCTTGCTCTCTTGATGGTTCTGAAGGTTGGGTCATTGGGGCGCCGCTACAGCGGGAGCAATACCAGAGCTCGACATTTCTGGCTTTGAGAGCATTAATTTTTACGCATGATATTAACACTGCTGCAATCCTGACAAGGTTTTTGTAATTGTCTGGATCTATTTCGTTGGCTGGCACAGTAAAAGAACCCGATTGAGCTGCACTGAATGCTGTTGGTATAAGAGCATTACAGGTACCAATAAGGGGAAGAGCAGACTGAGCTGCCCGTAACGGTTCGAAAGAGGTCACTGCCTCCGTCGTGGTCACTGGCCCAGTAGGCAGAGCTCGAGAGCATGTTTGATTCATGACGGGGGGCAACACTATCGGCCGATAGCGTTGTCAACAGAGGCCAAGGTGTCTGCACTGGCAACACCTGGTGCCGCGACGACGTCTGCCTCCCGCCGAATGCGCACAGGAGTTACTGCTGACCCTAACACTGACGACCTCATGACTCTCCAGTGGAACTGTGAACAGCTGGTCTGGCTGGTTATGGCATGCGCGGTCATGTTGGTTTGCACAATTAGGAGAGCACAAATGAACACCGCCTGACGCTCTAGCTTTAAAACAGCGACAACTTTTAGAAATTCATGCGCCCACAGTGCAGCGGCAGCAGCGACCCAAATTGTCGGTCATTGCGACGAAGGCCTAGTATTTAAACAGGGATTTTTAGAATTTCAGAAAGACTGCTGAAATCATTAAGCCTAGAAAAAAAAGATCACATAGAAAAAAATTACTCTGAGAAAGGTCTATCAATTAAATTTCCTTACAGGTGATCGTCTGCGGTCAAAATTTTAAAGAGTAATATTCATTACTTTCTGAGATATTACTTTATGAGAGGTATTCCACCTGGAAATGCAACGGTGGGCTTGACAATGTTATGAGATTATTATGACTTGAGATATTGAGACACATGTGATTGCCGCGACGCACAAATACGTGCCGTTATTAGTCTAAAATTTGAATTTAGCTGATCAATTCTTGCGCACGCGAAAACCCTATGATCATTACCTTGTGCGCTGTAAATGAAAACAAGTTTCTTCCTACCTGTGACGTCATCAAAAATGTAATTACTTTTACACACTCACACTAAGACAACGAAAATTTGCCGCCGCAAATAGCCTCAAAAACATATCTAGAAGTTACCGGAAAAAATATGTTAACCTATAACACCTATGACATTTACACCAGATAATAATTACGACAGCACACGGATAAAAGCTATCAAGTACGTTTATGTAATCATCAAAGAAATAAATTAAAGCTTATAGTAAAATTGAGACAAACTTATAAATAACCTTAACAAATTGTGCTAAAAAATTAGTCGTGAGCGCGGGAATCGAAGCTAATGAAAATATAAAAGTAATCTAAGAAACCATGTATACAAACTGATAGGCGATTGAAAGCAAACTAAGACAAAATCACCCAAAACATTACATAGAAACTTACACCTTGAAATAGTCTGGAGCGAAAACGGATGCCAGCTTATGAGTCAACAGAAATGGTCAACAAACAACTCACTGACTAATTGAACGATGAAAGAGGTAACTTGTGTTGAAAATATACCTGGAATGGAGCAATAAACCATCGAGATGCGCAACCAACTGCATGACGTGTAATATTTTGAACTGCAAAAAAGGAAATAAAATATCAGCACCGAAAAATTGAAAATGTTGACCATCAAAATTGCATAAAGTAGCAGCTGGAGTGAACGTGTGTCCCACTGTTTGGTGTGCAGGATCCTCAAGCAAGTCGAAGCAGATGAAGAACAATTGGTTGCAGTAAGGCATTCTAAAGTAGGCCGAACTAGATTCATTTTTTTTTGCAGCTTGGGATCATCGAAAGGGTGCCGGCAGCTAGGCCTCAGATAGCGGGAGGGAGGCCGCAGACAGCAATGTTTTGGGATGCGATGGTGTAGGTCTACTACAACCAGGCTTGATGGGCGAGTGCACATGCATAGCTGGACAACAGGTCACTTACTAGGTTTGCGTATGTCGACGCAGCCGAGGCAGTCAAGAGGAGGCTGGGAGGAGTGGGTTAGGCTGTACAGGTAGATGGTGGTGTGTACCCTCCCTCGCGACGTAAACGCTGCCTCTTTTGAGAACATACATCGATATGGATCTACGAATGCAGGATCATAGAATGAGGCCTTGTAAGCAACTCAAGTTTCTTATTGAAAGGAACCAAAGAAACGTCTTCCAAGATGATCAAATGCACGGGTTGTTGTGCCATGGTCCACGACAAGGCACAACCACGAGACCGTCAGTGGAGCACCAGACGCAAAGAGTAGCCAAATGCTTCAATACAGGCCGACGAGAGTAACTCTCCGGAGTATTTTGATAAATCGACGTCGTGGACTGCAGAGTCTTATTTCCTCATCTCGGTAGCAAAAAATATTAGTTAAAGGCGTAAAGAAGCAGCAAAATTAGACAAATCAAGCAAATGTGAAACTGAGTTGAACAGATGTGGAGACCGTCGAGGGGAGATGTATGCCGGGAGCCCGTTCGCAACAACGATGCAACATGTGGCGGGGAGACGCTGAAGATCTCACGGATAGGTGTTCACTCTTTTTTTACTAATAGTATGAAAAATATTTCCTTTTAGCTTACTTGGTAATAGTCATGATGTTTACATGATAATTATGGTGCTTCTGGAGAGGTTTTCATATAAAATGTTCATCTTCACAGAGGCACACTCTGATGTATCGCTGGAAGGGCTTTGTTGACGTCCGTCTTCGGGGATGAAAAGATTGCTAATCAATGAATTAGTCACTACTAGGGACGGGTAGAATTCGTAAACAAGAGAGTTGAAAGCATGATGTCCTGTAGGGGCCAGTCTTTAATTCTTGTCATTTAAACGCACGTATAAATTTGCTATAGGTCACGTTGAAATTAAACAAAAGATGTTTTAGTATTGAAATCTGATATAAAAGAAATGCAGTGGGTAACAAATATTGTTAGGCTGCCATGTAGCAAAATAGCCTCAACGTTTACTTGAAGGCGATTCCATTATAGGAGCGGTTGTTTGATTATATGAGTCTTATATTTAGAGTGGTCTGCAAGGGGAGTCGACAAGAGACATCGTTGGACCTTCATGCACGACAGCGGGAAAAGCTTTCTTTCATTTCGTAAAATCAAAGTTTGAGACCAATAAGATTGATGTATAACCAATAAGATTGATGTATAACCAATAAGATTGATGTATAACCAATAAGATTAATGTATAACCAATAAGATTGATGTATAACCATGACTAGCTCAAAGCTCTGGCTTAAATCAGAGAGAAAATTGTGCAAGCAGTTTAATGCAAAGGTTAAGAAACAAATGTTATTTGAGAAAAAATATCAACGGTTACATATAAGTATCGTTCCAACAATAACACAATTTTTCGGTATTTGAATCACTCATTGTACATTGATTATTTGGATTGCATTAAAATAATCTTCGTTTTTTTTATGAGTGTAATGCACTCGGAGTAAATTGAGCACAATTTTTTTGTTAACCTGGTCAACATTTCAGGGTTCTCGCAAAACCTTCTTCATGACAAGCCGCGTCATCAATTTTGTTGATCAATTTACAGAGAACAGTATTGTGATGCAAACTACAGTCAATCATATTTATGGTAAAAATATATATGTTTATATTAAATTTCTATATAAGATTAAGTTTAAAGTAACAAACTGACAAGCGAAATTCCTAACTATAAAATGCAGCCTGCTCGAAACTCATTCGTGTTAATTAGTTAAACTGCAACTAATGTCATCAAATGACGAGCCCCATCTCTTATGAATGCCTCACTTCCGAGATCGAAGTGTACCTCCGCGTGATGAAGCTGTTCTTAAATAGAGATGATCGGAGTGTTGCTCCTCGTGATGCAGCTGTCCTAAAATAGAGATGATCGGATTGGCCCTCCGCGTGATACAGCTGTCCTAAAATAGAGATGATCGGAGTGTACCTCCGCGTGATACAGCTGTCCTAAAATAGAGATGATCGGAGTGTACCTCCACGTGATGCAGCGGTCCTAAAATAGAAATGATCGGAGTGTTGCTCTGCGTGATGCAGCGGTCCTAAAATATAATTTTTCGGAGTGTTGCTCTGCGGCGTGCTGACCCTGGAATAGAATTGATCGGAGTGTTGCTCCGCATGATGCAGTGACCCTAAAATAAAATTATTCGGTTAGTTGCTCCGCGTGCTGACCCTGAAATAGAATTGATCGGAGTGTTGCTCCGCCTAATGCAGTGACCCTAAAATAGAATTGATCGGTGTGGTGTACCGAGTGATGCAGTGATCCTAAAATAGAGTTGAACTATGGTAATTGTAAAAAATACATACATTTTTCATCACGGGAGAGAAAACATTAAAATATATCGGTGTTAATTATGTTTCTGTCAATAATATAATTACACGGATAGCATTTCTGACCGACATATAAATCTGAATAAAACTTCCAATAATTTCATGAGCGAAACTGCATCGCTTTTGACCAAGGAAGCGGGATCCTACATGAGTCAGGCGGGCTCCCAATCGAGAGGCCCTGCCTGCGGTGGCAGCGTCCCTCAACCCACTCTGTTCCTTGTTTCATATCCTTTTACCGGTGGGGATGACGTTGTGAGCGTCGTCTCTGTGGCGTTTACGTGATCGCAGCCTGTACGTTGCTAAAGCATCGGGTGAACGCAGCTTGTACGTTGCTAGGGCATCGAGCCTACTAAGTTTTCAAAAATCCAGTGTCGCATCTTGTGCATTTCATTTTTCCAGGGAAAAGTGGACAATCCTCATTCCTGTTGTCATACAAAACATCGAGTCCACTTTGGTCTTAACACTATTCCTTGTCCCACATTAGGTCATCCCTACACTCGTCGTGTTGGTGCGATCCATTGTGTCTCATGGACATGAACACACTGCAAGTAAGGTTGTCAATGCGTTAAAAACAGGATCAAGGTTGTAATGATAAAATGTTATTTGTATCATATTATTTGGAATAAAGTAACAATATCAAGTTAACAGGTTTTTTCTCAAACGAGCATGAATATGATTGTGATACTACAACAAGAGCAGCTACAAGTCAAGGTGTATGATTAATATTGTGTAGCTGTTATGATATCTGGATAAGTATAAAATTGCACAAACACAGAGGCTTATAATTGTAAAAAGACAAAAAGAGACGGTGCGTTGTGAATGAGATGTGTACCCTAAAGTGCCCAACCTCACACTGTCGGTCCACAAAGAGGTGCCCTGATTCCCCAACTGGCTGCCACGACTGACAATCTTACATGACGAGAGGCGCCTTGCGCTACTGCGTGAGAAGGGAATCCTCCAATCAGGGACAGCCCCACCGTTCGTCAACCTGTGAGGGGCGTGTCCCCCAGATCCATATCTCTTATAGGCCCACAAGAAAATCACAGGCTCCGACTCAATTTTTGTAACACATACAGGGCTATGAAGACAACAGAGAATAAACACAAGGCCATGCCCAGTTGCTACCCTATACTAGGCATAAAACTGCTGATCTCGTTACAACAAACAGTCACAAACGACCCCCTATTTGACGACGGGTCTTCGACGAGTAACCAAATCCAAGGGCACACATCTAATTCCTGAAGGAAGCAATTTTTGGGTGGGTTAGCCCTATCCAGCCGCTCGCACCGTAAGAAACCACAAACTTTGTCCACACATAATAAGCGTAAAAATGGAGTGTTATAACACCTCCCCTTCTTATACAGACATCGTCCTCGAGGTCAGGCTTTTTTTTTGTTGACCGCGGGGTTCCAGACGTGTTCGATGTCTTTCTCGTTAGCCGCAGGGTTCTAGACGTCCTCAATGTCCTTTTCGTTGGCCGCGGGGTTATCGAGGTCACTCTTTTTCTACACCGCGCAGTCTTGTGTTCCTGCCTAGGGGTAGTCGACCATTGATTCCGTCGTTTTCGATCTGCACAAAAGATTTTTCGCTGTGCCAAGGAAACCAAAATTGGGTTAGGACACCATTTTTGATGGTCGGTGCTTATATAATTCGTACCCAAAATGCATTTCACGTTTGATCGAGGGGGAATCGTCAAACTTAAGCCATCGATCTATTGTGTTTAGTTGACATATGATTAGGGTTAGCTGCATTTGAATTTCATAATGCCCAGTTCGCCTCTAACGTGACTTCCTCGACATTAAGATATTCTGGTATTTTTGTATATATTAGTATGCGGACTCAATGGATGACTCAAGCACACCTGAATTGATTTTGTCTGCACGTACGTCAGATCGACCTCACGAGTAAGAGCTTCTTGCTTGTTATTCATAGGCACAACTAGACGGTTCACCCTTTTTTAATTGCGCCCCTGACCTGAGTCAGGAATTATCGTTTATTAACGAGTGACGCGTGGCCTCCCTTGATTTACATAGTCATTGCATGTATTCTGTATTTGTGAATGTTTTGTGAGTTAAATTGTTTATTCATGCCTCTACTCGCATGGTCATTCGTTTCACACACCTGTATCGCATCCGTCAAGCCTGCGCAACACTCGTATTTTTGTCCAACCCATCACATGATCATTTCATCGCATTCATCCATCCTATTATGTTTCACTTCGGAACGCTGCCATACATCTACTCATTTGATGAAACGTGAACTCGACCCGCAATGAATTAAGTTGCCGTAAGTGCTACTTACTTTCACGCATCATGCGATAACTTCAACTGTATGACATTGATTAGTGCAAGCTCCCATCTATCATTAGGACCGATAATTTCATAAATGTCTGATCACTTGAGAATAGGAGTGTCGTGACTCAAAAAGAAAGGCAAACAGTTAATGACTATAAGTACATTTTGTCATTAAACGTCACCAAGCATTTTCTACCAACTAACGAAATTTGCCATGGAAAACCGGACATTGTATGAACATGATATGATTTATGGGAGAGTGACCATATGAAGGAGAATTCTTATTGAGCACTACCACACGTCGACGTCACATTTTTTTAAATATTCAAAACATATATTTTCGAATCGAATAAATCAGCGGTTGGCAATCACGCGCACCTACTTAAATTTAATTTCGCAACCACTATTGGACTCGACAGATTTATTTGAATTTTAGTATGGTAAATCTATTTTATCACCAACTTCCTCAATATCACGTCTTACGGGAAAGCGGCCTACTGCGATTATTATGATTCACACTTCACTACTTGAAGATAAACGATTACCTACAGTTTTTATTGTTTTTTTTTGTCAAAACCTTTTCAAGAAACCTGCAGCGTTGTCAGCCAGTTTGAAACTGGCTGTCCTGACAGAACGGGCTGTCCTGACAGAGAGATGTCTGCTTACGACAGCCTGGCATGCCAGGACTGTTTTGCGTCTTTCTGACACAGGTTGACAGACGGCTGTCAACTCGTCATGCTCGGTTCTGCCTGAACGCGCGGTCAGAAGTTGGTCAGGCAAGGGGTTGACGTAGCACTCGGTCCACGTCGCCTTGTTGTTTGCCCCTCATCGTTGCGATTTTCCGTCCTCCCTGCGGTTATCCCCTCGCCAGGCTGCTTCGCTCTCCCATTGTATGTTTGTTTTATTTTACTTGGTACGAGAAGTCCCTAAACCCACTCTGTTCCTTGTTTCATATCCTTATACAGGTGGGGATGACGTTGTGAGCGTTGTCTCTGTGGCGTTTACGTGATCCCAGCCCGTACGTTGCTAGAGCATCGGGTGAACGCAGCTTGTACGTTGCTAGGGCATCGGGCCTATCTAAGCTTTCAAGAAACCAGTGTCGCATCTTGTGCATTTCATTTTTCCCTTCTTCCACTTTGGTCTTAACACTGATCCTTGTCCCACATTAGGTCATTCCTACACTCGTCGTGTTGGTGCGATCCATTGTGTCTCAGGGACATGAACACACTGCAAGTAACAATGCCATGTTGTCTACAGTAATCAAAAGTATTACACTCGGGTGGCACAGAAGTAATACAGTAAATACGCAATAATACTCTGCAACGCGCCCCTTAGCCAATCACTCCGCCCACGCGTCGATGAGTATTGGAGGTTTTGGGCAGCCCACTGGCCGCGGTTTCCAAAGCCACGGGTGAAATCCGGGACTATGTAACAGAAGCCATGGCCATGGTTTAGAAGAAGAACCACAATCGTTCACTCCATGCAGGGCATAATTTACGTAGACTGGAGCCGTAAATGACGTATATTTGGGATCGTCGTTCGGGAATATAAGGACTTTGCGCACTGCTCCACTCATCGCATATTTATGTGATGTTCATGCAATTTTTTTGCACGGTAATATTCAGACAAAAATTTACAACCCTGCACCCTGTGACGAAAAGTACTAACTGCTTAGCGCAGGACCCTAATTTGCTCAATGGGGCCATTCATGATCTTTTGTTAGACAACATAAGTATTAGGAAGAAACAAACAAAAATGTCCAACCCAATCATTAAAATCTAAGTCATGCTTCATCCATATATTGATGCAGTAGCTGTAAATATGATGAGCGTGATCCAAACATAGCATACCTCTGTTTTGAATAACTGTTTGGAGAAGATTTTTTTTTTTACTGCGGCCTTTAATTCGTTACTATCTTTGGACTCGTGATTGAGCTCTTAGTAACTCTTCTTATAGGCTCTCCTCCCAAGAGAAACATCAGTGTGGAGGTAGCGAGAATTGGATTTTAGTTAGTCTTTACATATGTTAGTTTCTCCTCCTCAGAGAGACATAAGTGTGGAGGTAGAGAGTGTGTGTTGTTGGTTACTCCTTGTATATATTAGTTTATCCCCAACGGAAAGACATCAGTGCGGAGGTAGCGAACGAGCGGACTATGGATGAGCGCGAGTGGAGAATGATTGTGAATGGAAGAGTTTTGAAGCGGTCCTGATGCGCTTTCCCGTCCTTGACTGTCACCTAGAGAAACAGTGTGGACGTTCGTGGAGAAGAGCTCAGCTACTATGCCTCGACAGGGGTAAAAGATGTGATAGCTGTCGGCCTCTGCTGCTGACATTGATCTGTGGCCTCACACCTTATCAAAAGTGTGTGTTGAGTTCTCCAGGCCGAACCCGGTGGCACTAAAAGATTGGGTTTTGGTATGTGCCTGTGTCTTGCCTTCGGCCACCTCCCTTCTCGGAGATTCGACCTAGCGTCTGCATCGGTTTCACATACCTTAGTGATAACTTGTGTTTCATGGATAAGGGTGAATTTTAATGTGACATTGTTCTGCTTTCTGGCTTTATTTTCAATAAACATAATTGATTTAGTGTAACGTGTTATAAAGTGATGACACATTTATGTTCTCCCTATTTTCCATTTCTCATACAGATATATTTACGTCTGTCTGTTGTTTTCATAATATTTATAATATTTACGTTTGTCTGTTGTTTTCATAATTGTTTTCCCATACAATATACGATGTTCTGTAGTACATAATAATGCACAGGTAAGTTTCTAAAGCACTGATAAGGACCACAACACGCCTAAAACAAACCTACGCTGAATGGCTGAGAACATCTGTTCATGATCTTGTTTCACTTCGTCAAAACTTGTCCCATCAGTCTTGCGGTGCCGGAACACCCAATGCCTTCAGTATCAAACTCTGCGGTCTTCTGGGACCCGCAACACAAGATGAAAAGCAATGTTGCTCTACGGACAAATACTCAACTTTAGAGCAAAAGTATGATTTTCCTAGGTCCGGCTGGGACCTAGGACTCTCACCCCTCACAGAACTGACTCCTGCACTCCTATAAACGATAAATATGGATCATTCACGTGGACCTTGATGAATATTGAACTGAGTTTTTTGTGTTTTTCAGATCATTGCCAATGCAAAAGAGTCAGTCATATGATAAATCAAATCATTCAAAGGCTTCGGTATTGTAATGTAGTTAGTATGAATGGTATCAATCACTCCTATTTTGCATACTTGCAGCTAAGTGAGGTAACATTCCGTGGTGCAACGGTTGCAAATTAGCATACAATAGTGTAAGGCAATATATCAGCATCCGCATCTGCGGATCATATGCATATCTTAAATCCGGATCAGAAATTCATCACTACTAACATCCGTCTATTTTGAGAGTACAGATGTGAACAAGAAAGATGATACATAATATGAACTCGTTTCTAGCCCTTCCGTCATTGGTCCAAGCCGCAGCACACCAGTCCAAACATACATACATACATACATACAAACAAACAAACAAACAAACAAACAAACAAACAAACAAACAAACAAACAAACAAACAAACAAACAAACAAACAAACAAACAAACAAACAAACAAACAAACAAACAAACAAACAAACAAACAAACAAACAAACAAACAAACAAGCAAACAAACAAACAA
>SDVV010006439.1:0-18455 GCA_016164225.1 Gammarus roeselii
ATTGTCAAAGGACACAAATTGTCAAAGGACACAAATTGTCAAAGGACACAAATTGTCAAAGGACACAAATTATCAAAGGACACAAATTGTCAAAGGACACAAATTGTCAAAGGACACAAATTGTCACAGGACACAAATTGTCACAGGACACAAATTGTCACAGGACACAAATTGTCAATTGACACGAATTGTCAAAGGACACAAATTGTCAGAGGACACAAATTGTCAAAGGACACAAATTGTCAAAGGACACAAATTGTGGAAGGGCACGAATTGTCAAAGGACACAATTTGTCAATTGACACGAATTGTCAAAGGACACAAATTTTCAGAGGACACAAATTGTCAAAGGACACAAATTGTGGAAGGGCACGAATTGTCAAAGGACACAATTTGTCAAAGGACACAATTTGTCAAAGGACACAATTTGTCAATTGACACGAATTGTCAGAGGACACAAATTGTCAAAGGACACAAATTGTCAAAGGACACAAATTGTCAAAGGGCACAAATTGTGGAAGGACACGAATTGTGGAAGGGCACGAATTGTCAAAGGACACAATTTGTCAAAGGACACAAATTGTCAGAGGACACAAATTGTTGAAGGACACAAATTGTCGAAGGGCACAAATTGTCGAAGGGCACAAATTGCCGAAGGGCACAAATTGCCGAAGGGCACAAATTGTCGAAGGGCACAAATTGCCGAAGGGCACAAATTGTCGAAGGGCACAAATTGTCGAAGGGCACAAATTGTCATAGGACACAAATTGTCAAAGGACACAAATTGTCAGAAGACACAAATTGTCAAAGGACACAAATTGTCAAAGGACATAAATTGTCATAGGGCACAAATTGTCAAAGGACACAAATTGTCACAGGACACAAATTGTCACAGGACACAAATTGTCAGAGGACACAAATTGTTGAGGACACAAATTGTTGAGGGCACAAAGTGTCGGAGGGCACAAAGTGTCGGAGGGCACAAATTGTGGAAGGGCACAAATTGTCGAAGGGCGCAAATTGTCGAAGGGCGCAAATTGTCGAAGGGCACAAATTGTCAAAGGACACAAATTGTCATAGGACACAAATTGTCATAGGACACAAATTGTCAAAAGACACAAATTGTCAAAAGACACAAATTGTCAAAGGACACAAATTGTCATAGGGCACAAATTGTCAGAGGACACAAATTGTCAGGACACAAATTGTCAAAGGACACAAATTGTCAAAGGGCACTAATTGTTGAAGGGCACTAATTGCTAAAGGATATTAATTGCCAAAAGACATTAATTGTCAAAGGACATTGATTGTCACAGGAGATTGATTGTCACAGGAGATTGATTGTCAAAGCATATTAATTGCCAAAGGACAGTAATTGTTGAAAGACATCATTTCTCAAGGGACATAAAAGTACCCTATAGAGAAATAATGAAATACATTCTGTTTTTCTTTCTGCAATTTTGCCTCGCATCGAAATTATTTAGTCCTTTGGCAATTAATATCGATGCCCTATAGGGCATCGATTACGGATCGATGCCCTGTAGGGCAAGCACTCTGATCTGTCCTACGATCATTACATCCGGCTTATACATCTCTCTCCATTGTTTCAGAAACGATGTCGAGAATTCTCTCCGCGTCAGGCGAGCGTTCACGAAAAACAGGACGGCTCCTGAAACCCAAGGGCCCATCGGATTCCCGAACCACCTGCTCCCACTGTGCATATCCTCTGCCTCAAGATGACCTACATGCTAATTGCCTAAGGCACTACAGCTGCTTTGCAGGACACGTGCATAGGCCAGCGGGGTGCGACATCTGCTTATCTGCCATGAAAGCGACCCCAGGCAGTGCGGCCTTCGAGGCTTTCCTGAAAATATATCAGGCAATGAAACGGAGATACACAAGTGACGTCACATCGGACAAAGTCATTTCTGCACCGTGGCTCGCGCCACCTTACAATTCCAGGCCCGCAACGGAACCCACCGCGCTACTCAGAAAATAGAAATGAAAAGACAGAGGAGGACAGTAAGGCAGATGGCGGCACAGGTCGTCTTTCCTCCTTAACGTCCAGGGGCACTAGCAGGAATAGCCCTGCTCACGCGAACAGCTCCCCCTCACGGTCCCTTAGTCCCAACGGGCCGGCCCCACCCTCGTTTTCCGGTACAGATGCTCGACAGAGGGCACGCCAATCTCAGTAATCTCGGAACGCACATCCTCATACAAGAGGACAGCACACTGGATATTCTAACGCCCAACCAGGAGGGGTTTCACTCGCAGCGGGAATATACCTCTGGGTATCCGGGCCTGTTCTCAGTGTCCATGCGGACCGCATCGGACGAGGGAGCCGCAACGTCACTCAGGACACTGCTCCTCCCCATCCCCTCCCCACACATTTTGGAGTCCTCTATCACCAATACAAACATAACTGAGTCAGCTCACGCATCTGCTCCGGCCCACAAACGGGCACGTACAGGAATGTTGCCCGCGGACCTGCACAGCCCCGATATGAACCACTCGCCAGCTATCCACCCTTGCCACCTTACAAAGACGCCCGGCGCCTGCACCCTTGCTCGTCTATGGTCACGAAACTTGACAGGGTGCTCTTGGCGCTCGGCTCTCTAGAAGACTCAAGTTCCTTTCCAGCGATATGGAAGCCAGGTTCCAAGAGCTAAAAAAACGGAATCAAGGATGGAAAGGCAATGAAGAGTACAAGGAGGAACCCTATCACAATCAGGGCTTGGAAGAGGAGGACGGACGCTTTTGCCATATTCCCACTCCTCTCACTACTCGCTGCGCACGACAACTCGCTCGCCTCGTCCTGACTCGCCGTACACACCCTTACCGGAGGCTGACTGACCACATTCATGACACCAGGCCGTTCCAGTACCCTCACAACCCTCTCGCTTCCGGACGGTGCCCAGGGACACTCCAGTGGAGCTCTCCAATGATGAAACTCAGTCCCTCGCCCCTACCCTGGAGGAGAGGTGGTATGTACCTCCCCTAAGCGCAATGTACACAGAGGGGTTGGTGTGCTGCGACTATGAGGTTTACACCACGGAGCCGCCCAACAACCTTATCAAGGTTCAAAAGATAGGCCCTAACTTCATTTTCTTACCGGTGGACTTGACGAGCACCTCGGTTCAGCTACTCGTCCGGATGTAAATCCCCTTTTTCTGCCGTCAGTGGCTTCTAAGACGCCCCCTCTCCAGCTTCTTAAGAGAGTATTTGTGGTCGAGCAACCCACCCATCGAGGGCTGACCATCAGAGAAGGCGGTTTGCTCGTTTTGGAACGTATTCCAAATGCACTACCCAAACTCCTTACGCGAATCAATGATGCATTACCGACCAGTTCGGCACAAAAGGACGTCGACGCTTGGTCGAACTCGCACTTTGCGCGAACAGCACACTGCCCCATAGTCAGGTCTCTGATGGAATTCGCGAATGCCCAAATCCTCTCCCTAGGCGGAAGGTCTCAGGTACCCCACATACAAGCTCAGGGTCCCACTACACTCGAGGCCCGGGGACACAACCATTATGATTAAAGAAGATAAGGTCGCGGAAGAGGACGGAGAACCTCGGCAAACAGACGACCCTCTCGCGCGAAGCCCACAGCGGACTACAGACAGCGGGACCGCCCCCCCCCTCCGCAAGTTCTGACGCTCTTACGGCGACCCCCAGGAACCGCCTAACGCTCTGACCCAATGTCACGCCTTTGGTCAAATGTATCCATTCCACAGACCTCTCCTGGAGGTTGACGCCACGACCCTCTCCGCTCGATTTCAACGTCTCTCACCTACAACACGAAGACGTTCTCAAACCCTTCGTATCGGACTTCCTGCGCAAAGACATAAACAAGGCAGTGCTCAGACAACCAGCTTTCGTATCTCGCGGGGAGGTGATCGCCTGGTGATCGACCTCTCCAAACTCAACAAATACATCCCGGTATCCACGTTCCGAATGTCAAACTCGCGACGAATACGAGCAGTGCTGAAGCTCCTTTTTTGGTTCACTAAGTTGGACATCAAGGACGCCTTCCCACACGTCTAAATTTATCCCAGGTACCAAAAATTCCTGGCCTTCAAACTGCGAGGTCAACTGTACTTTTTCTCGCCTCTCCCATTCGGCCTCAACCTGGGACCAAAAATCTTTACCACGGTCGCTTACTCCACCAGCAAGGGATAGATAAGGCCTTCTACATCAACGACTGGCTGCTCTGGGCACCGACAGCTCATCCAGGACGGCGCACCCAGACGGCCTGCGACCATCTCCTCGAGCTAAGATTCCACGTTAAGCTATGGAAGTTTTTCTGGAACCCACCCAGCAGATCGACTTCCTGGGGGTGGCACTCAATGGAGAGGCAGGGTCCATGGCCTCGACCTCACAGCATATTGACCGCTGCAGGGACATAACCACGGAGATACTTTCCCGCGGAACCCTCTCGCTCCAACAGCATCAGTTTTCTCGGCCCACTAAATTTCCTCACACCTTACCTACGTCATGCTCACCACTTTTTCAACAAGGTGGTGCTAGCAGCACGATCCCTGCACTTTTCCAGCAAGCCCAGCCTTCTCAACAATCCCTACCTCTATGCAGCACAGCACTGGAGCAGCGAGGCCTTCCTTCACTCCACGTCCCGTTCGTCATGTCTCAACCGGAGTACCTCCTGTGGACGGATGCATCGGACGAAGCGTGGAGGCCGTATGCTGCAGCGATCAGCAGTCGTACGGCCGCTGGTCGCCATTGGAACTCAATCTCCATATTACGGCGAAGGAATCGCTTGCCATCGTACAGGCGCACTGGACACGAGCTCATTGTCCGACAACAGGGCGGCGGTAACCATGGTGAACCACTTGGGCTCCAGCAAGGCCGCGGCGTTGCAGAACCTTGGAGCACAGCTCCTACAGATCCTCCAGCGGCGTCACTTCTCTATTCTCGCGACCAACCTTCATGTATCGCAGAACGTTTGGGCCGATCAGCTCTCATGTCTCCTACCGGTAGAAACGGTGTGGGCGCTGACCCCTCATTGCTTCTCCCACCTGTCTACCCTGCACGAGAACATGCAAATAGACCTATTCGCGCATCCGGGAACCACAAGCTCCCACTATTTGCAGCTCCCTTTCCTCACCCACGAGCAGCTTTAGTGGATTCTCTCCAATGCGACTTGGATCAGTGGAGGGAAATATACCTTTTCCCTCCATACATCCTGATCCCCCAGGTGCTCCACAAGCTCGAGACGTACCGCTACAACGGCGTCCTCGTGGTCCCCGACTAACCCAACCCGCTGTGGTGGCCCAAGGTCGTCGCGTCTTTCAGCGAAATTTCGCTCGCTCTCAACGTGTCATAGCGCGTCATGGCAGGAAAGTGCCTCTAACATCACGACCCTTCTCGCGTTATCTCTCATTCAATTTGAAAAACGGTGCTCACGTTTAAATACAATAGATCACTTGCAGACACCCTTGTCAACACAACGCCAATACCAAAGCGTCTGGATCCGTTTCCAAGAGTGGCTACGCACCACGAAGACACGGTCCATCTACCAGTCCACAATCTTGACGTTCCTGCACTACGCTGGCAAGCAAAAGCTGCTCAATCCTCGTACAGTTTTGGTTTACAGGAATGCGCTTCATTTGCCTCTCTTTCATGGGTTTGACGTCACGACCCACGCGGCGATCTTTGGGGAACTGGCTAGGGCCCAGTTTCACGAGAACCCACCGCAAAGACTATTCGTGCCGCAATGGAAGCCGAGCCGGTTCTCGACATGCTCGTCTCTCCTCGTTTCAATACTCCGACGACATCAGTATTAGCTCTCTTTCAGAAGACACTATTTCTCGTCGCTCTCGCAGCAGGAAACAGGGTCTCTGAGATTGCAGTCATGTCACGCACGGGACTTCATTCCCCATAAGAAACCTCCATGCGCGCTCAGTCTGACAGCTGACAATTTCCTGTACGAAAACCAGACCCTCACCCGCACGTCACCGCTCATCTCTATCACCTCACTGCTGAGGGAGGGCCGGGCACACGGCCTGCGCCCTATGACCACACTCAAAGCCTACGTAGCACGATGTCTGTCGAACAATGACTTTTTGTTCGTCCAGCCTACTTCAGGCAAGCCGCTCAAGGCGTCATAGGTGTGGCATTACACCTGCTCGCTTATCAATGAGGCCACACCGCATGCCTTCACTAAAGCTCACGTTGTCCGAAAGTATACCTCGTCTCTCGCTTGGACGCGTGAGGTCCCTCTCCATGTTATCATATCCAAGGCGTTCTGCTAGTCGCCCCACGTGTTCGTGCACTGGTACCTATTTACAGTGGAGAAGCCTAACCAACCTTGCATCTCTTTAGGAACCAGATAGACAGCCCTTCTCGCTCCAAAAAGTTTAGGTCATTACATCAGCTAATGCCAGAAATACCTCTATGTATTCTAGAGTACGTATAAAATTATCTTACCATATCGTTTGGAGGCTCTCAATGCTAAGACTTCAGGCTATGGATTACGTCGGATCATTAAACATGTATTTACTTTATCCTATCCAAGGTACTGCAAAGTTACTATAGGAGCTATGGTACACATTGTTGATACGGGTAAATTTAAGATCGTATTGCCACTACCTGACTGTTCACCCACTCTCATACTGAAGGACAATATGTATTGATTATGTAACTATTATTTGGTTGCTCATACCCACGGCCCGCACTTTATTTTGCCGCTATGAGCGAGTATATTTACTGCCGTTGACACTACACAATATTTGTATTTGCCTGTACATGAATATTATTTGAGCCCTCATGTTTAAGGCCCGTATATTAGTTTGCCGTTAGGAGCTAGCATTATGCTGTGGCTGGCACTGAGCAATACTTGTATTTGCCTATAAAAACAGTCATCGCCCTCGTTTATACAAATGTGTTGTCTTTTTTTACACGGCAAGCGCTTCTTTGGGAACATCCAGTTTAAAATGCAGCCGATCCATCCAATTTGTATGCTTCTCTGGCAGATGCCAGCTTGCGCTTCATGATGGTATTTTATGTGACAACACTATGGCTCTATGAATACTTACAAGAAATATCAACTTTACAATTATCACCTAATGATAGTTCTTATTGAGGATATGATTCTCCTGTCGCCGTGTGTGTGTACTACACGCCCGTCTCCCAAATGAGCTATCCACACTCGTGACCGACCTCTTCGCACCCGCCCTGTTGGGCACCCAAGCGCTTTACACCCTCAAGCTGCTCCACTTGCAGCCAGCCTCAAAGAGTTGAAGAAAAGCAATTATTTATTGCTTCATTGTTCTCGATATATATAGAAATTGGATGTTTATTTTGTATTGGCATAAAACGTTCTTGTAGCCAGGGCTTTAGAATATTGCTACCGTGTCCACCGCGTGTCGTGGAAGGCGACTAAAAGGGTGCCCCGTAGCCGGGAGTAGAATCGTACTACCGTAACCACTGCGTGTCGTAAAAGGCGACTAAAAGGGGCGGGGCGAAGGGGCTAGGAATCCTTTTCTCTGTAATACCCTTCCTCAAAGACGACAAAACGAGTGGGGGAGGAGAGGCTCACGCCTCTCCGAACCCTATTGTTAGGGTCGCTGAATGTGCGTGACTGTAGTACAAATGAGGCAAAGAGGAGAGAGATTGGTGAGATGTTTGTGAGGAGGGAGTTTGATGTGTTGGCGCTGAGTGAGACGAAGTTGAAAGGTAAGGGCGAATGTGAGTTTGGTGTGGTAAGTGGACGAAAGTCTGGTGTGGAGGGAGGTTGGGCATGAGAAGGTGTGGTCTTGATATTGAGTGATTGGTTGGCTAGTAGCGCTACCGAATGGAAGGTGTCCTCAAGATTGATGTGGGTGAAAGTTAAGTTAGGCGTAGAAAGATGGGCATTTGTGAGTGCTTACGGACCTGGCAGCAAGAGGAGTGAAGAGGAGAGGGAGCAATTCTGGACGGACCTGAGTGAGTGTATTGAGAGTTTTGGAGGTCATTTCAATGTAGTTGTACATGGTGACCTTAATGCGAGAGTTGGAGGTGTAGTAGTGGAGAATGTGATAGGAAGGTATGGCGTTCCCGGTTGAAATTACAGTGGAAAAAAACTGATAGGTCTGTGTTTGAAGCAGGAGTTGGTAGTCGGGGACAGTTTGTTCAAGAAGCGAGATATTCGCAAGTACACGTGGGTAAGGATGGCCCATGGTGCAGTGGTGGAGAGAGCACTGATGGATTTTGTGTTGATATCGAGGAGAGTGGTGGGGAGGCTGTTGGATGTGCGGGTATTGAGAGGGGAAGGTGGAGGAGTGTCTGACCATCTGCTGGTGGAAGGTAGATCAAGAATGGAGCAGAAGTGGAAGGGCAACAAACAAGTGGGAGGAGGTAGAGAGGTATTGAAAGTGAGTGGACTGAATCTGAAAAGTAGAGCCGAGGAGTTCCAGCAGGCGTTGAGGAAAGAATATGACAACGTGAGAGGACAGGACCTGAGAGATGTGGAGGAAGAATGAACGCGGTAAGGGATGCGTTGCTGAGATGTGCGAATGTGTGTGGTGCGCGCCGTGTGGGCGGGTGCAAAAGGAAAGGCTGCGAGTGGTGAAACGGAGGTCAAACTGGCGGTGGCACGGAAAAGAATAGCGTTTGAGGAGTGGTTGCAGGTGAAGTCAGAGGTGGCTTATGAAAGCTACAAAGAGAGGAGAAACGAGGTGAAGCGGGTGGTGAGGAAAGTCAAGAGGGACGCTGATGCCCGGTGGGGCAGACGGTTGTGCCCGAATTTTGAGGAGAACTAAAAGAGGTGAAGAGGGTGTGAAAGGGAAAGACCGGAAAGGAGCAAGCGGTGAAAGATGAAAATGGCCAGTTGTTGTTGGAAAGTGGTGATGTACGGAAGAGGTGGGCCGAGTATTTTGATGAATTGTTGAATGCCGATTATGACAGAGAGGCTGACATTGTTGCTGAGGGTAGTGGTGCTTGGATGCCAGTTTTGTGAGAAAAACTTGTGGCGGACATTACCAGGGAAGAGGTGCAGGAGACGGTGGAGGTAATGAAAGCAGGGAAAGCCCTTCGTCTGGATGGCGTTGCGACCGAGTGCCTGAAGAAGGGTGGAGTAACGATTGTCGAATGGTTGGTGAGGTTACTGAACTTGTGTTTTGCCTGAGGCGTGGTACTCATTGAGTGGCGCAATGCCTGCATTGTTCGCTATAGAAGGGCAAAGGATATAAAAACTAATGCTGCAACTCGAGAGGTATCATTCTGTTATGTGTGATTGGTAAGTTGTACGAGAGAGTGCTGATCAAAAGGATTAGAGACAGTACGGACTGCGCGATTGGAGAGGAACAGTGTGGCTTTAGGAGTGGTAGAGGGTGTACCGATCAGATATTTGCAGTGAGACAGGTATGTGAGAAGTACAGGGAAGCACTGTAAAAGGTGTTGCGTCTGTATGGAGTGGGTGGTCATCTTTTGAAAGCGGTGCAGTGTTTCTATGTTGGCAGTCGAGCATGTGTCAGAGTGGGAAGCAAGGTGAGTGATTGGCTCACAGTGAAAGTGGGAGTGTGGCAAGGCTGCGTGATGTCTCCCTGGCTGTTCAACCTCTATATGGATGTAGTTGTCAGGGAAGTGAACGCGAGTGTGCTGGGTCGTGGCTTGGAACTGTTGGAAGCGAATGGGCAGAGTTGGCAGTTGAGCCAGTTGCTATTTGCGGATGATACGGCCCTGATAGCGAATTCAGATGAGAAGCTATGTAGGCTAGTGTCTGAGTTTGGTAGAGTGTGTGAGAGGAGGAAGCTTCGAGTGAACGTGGCTAAAAGTAAAGTAATGAGATGCTCGAGGACTGTCAATGCGAGCAAAATTAGTGTCCCCCTAAATGTAGAGCTCTTGGAGGAAGTTCAGTGTTTTAAGTATCTAGGCTCCAATGTGGAGGTAACTGAACTAGTGAAAACTGATGTGGAGGCGCGAGCGAAGGAGGGATGTCAAGTGTTGGGTGAACTAAAGAGTGTAATGAGCTGTAGAACGTTGGGAATGGAAGCTAAGATAGGACTGTATGAGGGCGTTGTTGTCCCAACTGTGCTCTATGGAGCTGAGACTTGGGGAGTGAGAGCAGAGGAGAGAAGATGGCTGAATGTTTCGAGATGAAATGTTTGAGGAGCATGGCTGGAGGAACACAGAGAGACCGGATCACCAACGACGTGGTTCGAATCAGAACAGGCATGGTGAAGAAGTTGGAGGACAGAGTGGATTCGCGTGTTCTGAGATGGTTTGGGCACATGGAGAGGATGGATGAAGGGAGATTGGTGAAAAGGGTGATGAATGCGGAGGCAAGTGGTCGCAGGCTTAGAAGTAGACCGAAGTTTGGGTGGATGGATGGTGTGAAACATGCGTTAGGAAGGAGAGACATGAATGTGGAAGTAGCAAGAGAGCATGCAATGAACAGGCGTGAGTGAAGAATGGTTGTGAATGGTTCACTTTGACGCTGCTCTGATGTGCTTTCCCGCCCTTGGCATCCCGTTGTCGGGATGGTCGTGGGTGAGGAAGGGCCTGGCCATTATGACGCGGCGGGGGTAAACCAGTGAAAACTGTCGGGCCCTGCTGCTGACAACGGATCCTCGAACTGGACTCGTGACCCAGAGTGTATGTTGAGGGGGTACCAGCCGGACCCTTAAGCATAATAGGGCTAAGTTGTGAGTGTGAGCGCAGAAGGGTGTGAGGTGCGCCTTGCCGTCGGCCACCCCCCTGTCTGGAGGATGCGGCCTAGTGTCTGAATCTGTATGGCTCTTACGAATGGAAGAGGAAATAACTTTTGATATCTCAACTCTCTCAATAAAAAGCTATATTTCTGTAGTTTAGTAAGAGCCATAGGAGGCCTCCTCCTCCCCCTGCTATCTTGAAACACTATAACGTTTCTTTACGGGAAGCAGCTTTTACCAGCCCCTATGAATACCGGGGTAAGGTAGACCTCCCTTATAAAGGTAGGGGAAGTGAGAGGGGTTCAGCCGGCTTTGGTCGCCTTGTGCATCAGATGCCATTTTGTATATAGACGACAACTGGGACCAAGCAGCCATGTTTAGTCAAAACATAAAAACTCAGAACGAGTCGAGGAACTTAGAAAGTTTCGAAATTCCCGATTAAAATTGAAAGACACGAATG
Source organism: Gammarus roeselii (assembly GCA_016164225.1). Classification (NCBI taxonomy): domain Eukaryota; kingdom Metazoa; phylum Arthropoda; class Malacostraca; order Amphipoda; family Gammaridae; genus Gammarus; species Gammarus roeselii. Next base: position 11,106 of record SDVV010006439.1, read on the forward strand.
TCTAAACCTGTCGAAAACTACTTTCGACGGTTGTTATCAATATTCTCTCGTAAATACGTCTTTGTAATGCTTTCTCATCAAGATTAATTTGAATAAAAAGCGGGAGCGCTATGCTAACACTATGGCTCTTACTACATTACAGAGAAATAGCTTTTTATTGAGAGAATCGAGATAACAAAAGTTATTTTGGCAGAGAAACTTGTTGCGGACATTATTAGGGAAGATGTGCATGAGGCGGTAGAGGTGATGAAAGCAGAAAAAGCCCCTGGGTTGGGCGGCGTTGCGACTGAGTGCTTGTAAAGGGGTGGAGTAACAACAAAGGAGATGAAAATGAATGCTGCAACTCAAGAGGAATCAGTTTGTTATGTGTAGTCGGTAAGAAGTTCGGACAAGTGGGAACCAAGAGAATTAGAGACTACGGATGGTGCAATTGGCGAGGGACATTGTCTTTAGTAGTAGTAGTAAAGGGTGTGCTGATCAGATTCTTGCAGTGTGACCAAACTGTGAGAAATACCTTGCGAAGGGAAAGAATGTACTCTGAGCCTTCATAGAATTGGAAAAAGTCTACGACTAGGTCGACAGGGAAGCGCAGTGGAGGGTGCTGCGTATGAATGGAGTGGGCGGAAATCAGTTGAAAGCGGTTCTGAGTTTTTATGTTGGCAGCAGAGCATGTCTCAGAGTGGGAAGCGAGGTGAGTGATTGGCTCACAGTGAAAGCGGAGTCTGAGACAAGGCTGCGTTATGTCTCCCTGGCTATTCAATCTCTACATGGATAGAGTGGTCAGTGAGGGAGGTGAATGCGAGTGTGTTGGATTGTGCTTGGAGCTCTTGGAAGCGAATTGGCAGAGTTGGCAGTTGAGCCACTTACTGTTCGTGAATTATAAGGTACTGGTGGCGGGTTCAGAGGAGAAGCTGTGTAGGCTGGTGTCGGAGTTTGGTAGAGTGTACGAGAGGAGAAATTTTGGAGTGAACATGGGGAAAAGTAAAATAATTAGATGCTCGAGGAATGTCGATGCGAGCAGAAGTAGTGTCCTCCTAAATAGAGAGGTGTTTTTAAGTGTATATCTGGGCTCTCAAGTGGAGAAGGCTGAGCTAGTGTACACTAAGGTGAAGTCGCGAGTGAAGGAAGGGTGTAAAGTGTTGGAGGCACTGACGAGTGTAATGAGCTGTAGGACGTTGGGGGATGGATGCAAAGAGAGGGCTGTATGAGGGTGTAGTTGTCCCAACACTGCTGTACGGAGCGGAGACTTGGGGGGGGGGGCGAGGGGGGTTAAGAGCAGAAGAGATAAGAAGATTGAATTTTTCGAGCTGAAATGTTTGATGAGTACCTATGGCTGGAGTGACGCTGAGAGACAGGATCACTAACGATGTTATTCGAATTAGAACGGTAATGGTGAAGAAGTTAGACAGAGAAGATTCACATGTGCTGAGATGGTTCGGGAACATGATGAGGACGGATGATGCGAGATTGGTGAAAAGGGTGATGAAGGCGGATGGAAATACACGTAGGCCTAAAGGCAGGCCGAAGTTTGGGTGGATGGATGGCGGGAAGCACGCTGTAGGCAGGAGAGACACGGGTGTGGAGGTAGCGAGAGAGCACGCATTAAATAGGCGTGAGCGGAGAATGATTGTGAATGGATAATTTTTTTTATGCTGCCCTGATGTGTTCTCCTGCCTGTGGCATCTCGATGAGAATCGGGTGGCAGGGGGGGGGAGGCCCGGTAACCATTACGCAGCTGAGGTAAACCAGTCACACTGTCGAGCCCTGCTGCAGACACCGACCTCGGACCACACTCATGACCCAGAGTGTGTGTGCGGAGTCTTTCGGCCGGACCCATGAAGGTAAAAGACCTAAGTTGTGTGAGTGTATGAGAGGATTGTGGGTTGCGCCTTGCCGTCGGCCACCCTCATTCCTGGGAGATTTTGCATAGTGTCTGTATCTGTATTTTTGCATTGTCATTATACTATCAGTCAAATAACAAATTTAAAACATCTCCACCTAATTAAGTGTTTGTGTTTACACATTGTACCCAGACCATTTGTTGTGCATAACACGCAAAATGTCAAACTGTGTTACCCTACAGCTAGCAATATTGCTCCAGAAACTCGCGTGATAGAGCACTACAGTAATTATCCATTTTGTCTTCGTCTAGAGATTGACAAAAAATCCTTTGAAACTTCATTCGTCATAGTACCTTCACCTTGTCGAACGTTAGACAGATGTTCCCGGTTGTTTTGAATTATTGAAATAAAATATCAACTATTTGACTTCAGCATCCCGACTTTTTGCTCTATGACCCACACAATGACTTCATTGATTGCTTGGACGCGGTTAACGCTGGGGCAACGGTAACTTGTGCAACGATTAACTGCAGTGTGCCCGTGTTGCCGTCCGGCCCAGACCGCTCACCTCAGTTACGTTACACTCTACCTCACCAGACGAGCGATGACGTCACATGTGAGAGCCTGTCGGCAGCGCCGGGTGTGCAGGACAAGAACACGCGCCAGGAGCTGAAGAACACGGGCCAGAGCTACATCAACACCAAGGGCAAGATGGTAGAAGCCAGGAGAGTGGCTCCCCAGGACTGCTCTAAGTGAGTTCAATGAGTCATCGCTTTCAAACTTTGGTGCACCGTTCCTTGGTGATTCATCTCTTCTTCCTTCCCGCTTGACAACCGACCAATGATTGGTAAACCGGCTTGTGTCTTTGACGTCGTCTAAATGTACTTTGGGTGACATTTTGTAAAGATTACTTAGTTTTAGGCGGAAGTTAGTTGTTGTTTCAATTAATGTAATTCAACACTCAATTGTTATCTATTCCTGGTTTTGACAACTGTCACAACTGTCACATGTGATCGATCGCTCGGTGTCACACTGACATACTCCAGAGGACTTTAAAGCCTTCTCAATCCAATTTAATTTATACGTGGAAAAGTGAATTGGCAATATTTTCGAGAGTTCTCTGTCTTTTAAGTCCTCTGTATGTAGACTTCACTTGAATATCTCTGCAATAGTCTAAGACGAAGATGGCCTACGCGACGTAAAGCTTATTAACGCACAACGAAGGCCCTGTGTTGTCTCTAAATTTCATGTGCATTCCTTTAATTGAGACATACATTATCTCTTCATAAATCAATGCCATTTTGTTGGCTCCTCATCGTGTCTGAAGTCCTGTGTGGATTACTGAAAACAGAGCTTTACCGTTCCCAAATTTAATCCGTAGATGCCACGAACTATTCACGAAAATTGAAATTGCTTTGCATGAAAACGTCTATTCTATTCAAGAGTCGATGTACTTTTTGCTCGTTTGATATGATTGCTCAGAACTTTATCGTTGTTTATGGAAATAGAACGAGGGACCGTTTTGTTTTGTGTTGATAGTTTTAATTAAGATGTTAGACAATTATCTTGACAATTGAGATGTTAGACAATTATCTTGACAATTATGCTACTTCTATAAATGTCTAAACATTTTTAATAGACTTTCTTCATTCCTTCTACTGGACTTCCAATAATAATTGTTTTAAATGTTGTAGTGGGGAGGCTGTTGGATGTGCGGTTATTAAGAGGGATCTGCTGGTGGAGGGGCAACAAACGAGTGGGAGGAGGAAGAGAGGTAGTGAAAGTGAGTGGACTGAATGGGAGAAGTAGAGCCGAGGAGTTCCAGCAGGCGTTGAGGGATGAATATGACAACGTGAGAGGACAGGACCTGAGAACTGTGGAGGACGAATGGAAGACGTTAAAGTATGCGTTGCTGAGATGTGCGAAGAAGGTGTGTGGTGCGTGCCGTGTGGGCGGATACAGAAGGAAAGATTACGAGTGATGGAACGAGGAGGTCGAACTGGCGGTGGCACGGAAAAAAGGAGCGTTTGAGGAGTGGTTGCAGGTGAATTCGGAGGTGGCGTTTGAAAGCTACGAAGAGAGGAGAAACGAGGTGAAGCGAGTGGTGAAGAGAGCCAGAAAGGACTCTGTTGCCATGTGGGGCAGACGGTTGTGCCAGAATTTTGAGAAAAACAAAAAGATGTTTTGGAAAGAGGTGAAGAGGGTGAGAAAGGGAGAGACCGGAAAGGAGGAAGTGGTGAAAGATGAAAACTGCCAGTTGTTGCTGGAAAGAGGTGATGTAAGGAAGAGGTGGGCCGAGTATTTTGATGAGTTGTTGAATGTCAAGAATGACAGAGGAGGCTGACATTGTTGCTGTGGGTAGTGGTGCTTGGATGCCAGTTTTGGGAGAAAGACTTGTGGCGGACATTACCAGGGAAGAGGTGCAGGAGGCGGTGGAGGTGATGAAAGCAGGGAAAGCCCCTCGTCTGGATGGCGTTGCGACCAAGTGCCTGAAGAAGGGTGGAGTAACGATTGTTGAATGGTTGGTGAGGTTACTGAACTTGTGTTTTGTGGCAGGCGTGGTACCGATTGAGTGGTGCAGTGCCTGCATTGTTCCGCTATATAAGGGCAAAGGAGATTAAAATGAATGCTGCAACTCGAGAGGTATCAGTCTGTTATGTGTGGTCGTTAGGTTGTACGGGAGAGTGCTGATCAAAAGGATTAGAGACTGTAAAGACTGCGCAATTGGAGAGGAACAGCGTGGTTTTAGGAGTGGTAGAGGGTGTGCCGATCAGATTTTTGCAGCGAGACAGGTCGGTGAGAAGTACCTTGCAAAAGGAAAGGATGTGTTCTGGGCCTTCGTGGAGCTAGAGAATGCATACACCAGGATTGACAGGGAAGCGCTGTTGAGGGTGTTGCGTTTGTATGGAGTGGGCGGACATCTGTTGCAAGCGAATCAGAGTTTCTATGTTGGCAGCCGAGCATGTGTCAGAGTGGGAAGCGAGGTGAGTGATTGGTTCACAGTGAAAGTGGTGCTGAGGCAAGGCTGCGTGATGTCTCCCTGGCTGTTCAACCTCTATATGGATGGAGTGGTAAGGGGGGGTGAACGCGAGTGTGCTGGGTCGTGGCTTGGAACTGTTGGAAGCGAATGGGCGGAGTTGGCAGTTGAGCCAGTTGCTATTTACAGATGATACGGCGCTGGTTGCGGATTCAGAGGAAAAGCTATGTCGGCTAGTGTCTGAGTTTGGTAGAGTGTGTGAGAGGAGGAAGCTTCAAGTGAACGTGGGTAAAAGTAAAGTAATGAGATGCTCGAGGACTGTCGATGCCAGCAAAATTAGTGTCCCCTAAATTGAGAGCTCTTGGAGGAAGTTCAGTGTTTAAAGTATCTATGCTTCCTTGTGGAGAGAACTGAACTACTGGAAATTGAAGTGAAGGCGCGAGTGAAGGAGAGGTGTACAGTGTTGAGTGCACTGAAGAGTGTAATGAGCTGTAGAACGCTGGGCATGGAAGCAAAGAGAGGGCTGTATGAGGGTGTTGTTGTCCCAACTGTGCTCTACGGAGCTGAGGCTTGGGGGGTGAGAGCAGAGGAGAGGAGAAGGTTGAATGTTTTCGAGATGAAATGTTTGAGGAGCATGGCAGGAGCAACGCTGAGAGACCGTATCACCAACGACGTGGTTCGAATCAGAACAGGGATGGTGAAGAAGTTGAAGGACAGAGTGAATTCGCGTGTTCTGAGATGGTTCGGGCACATGGAGAGGATGGATGATGGGAGATTGGTGAAAAGGCGATGAATGCGGAGGCGAGTGGTCGCAGGCCTAGAGGTAGACCGAAGTTTGGGTGGATGGGTTGTGTGAAGCAGGCGTAAGGAAGGTGAGACATAAATGTACAGGTGGCGAGAGAGTGTGCATTGAACAGGCGTGAGTGGAGAATGGTTGATTTTGACGCTGCTCTGATGTGCTTTCCCGCCCTTGGCATCCCGCTGTCGGGATGGTCGTGGGTGGGGGAGGGCCGGCCATTATGACGCAACGGGGGTAAACCAGTGAAAACTGTCGAGCCCTGCTGCTGACAACAGACCCTCGGACCGCACTCGTGACCCAGACGGTGTTTTGCGGGGTTACCGGCCGGGTCCTTTAGCACAAAAGGGCTAAGTTGTGTGAGTGAGAGCGTATGAGGGTGTGAGGTGCGCCTTGCCGGCGGCCACCCCCGTTTCTGGGGGAAGCGGCCTAGTGTCAGTATCTGAATAAAGGCTATGGGTCTAGCTCTACAAATGTACTTCTATAAATGTAAGAAATTTTTAATAGGCTTTCTTCATTTTTTCTACTGAACTTTCAATAGTTGTTATAAAGGCTATAGGTCTAGCTTTACAAATGTATTTTTTTATACAGATACAGACACTAGGCCGCATCCCCCAGAAAGGGGGGGTGACCGATGGCAAGGCGCACCTCAAACTTCTCGTACGCTCACACTCACACAACCTAGCCCTTTAGTGCTAGAAAGTCCGGCCGGTACCCCCTCAACAAACACTCTGGGTCACGAGTGCAGTCCGAGGATCCGTCGTCAGCAGCAGGCCCCGACAGTTTTCTCTGCTTCATCCCCGCCGCGTCATAATGGCCGGGCCCCTCCCCCACCCACGACCATCCCGACAGCGGGATGCCAAGGGCGAGAAAGCACATCAGAGCAGCGTCAAAATCAACAATACTCCACTCACGCCTGTTCAATGCACACTCTCTCGCCACCTCCACATTCATGTTTCTCTTTCCTAACGCCTGCTTCACACCATCCATCCACCCAAATTTCGGTCTACCTTTAGGCCTGCGACCACTCGCCTCCGCATTCATCTCCCTTTTCACCAATCTTCCTTCATCCATCCTCTCCATGTGCCCGAACCATCTCAGAACAAGCGAATCCACTCTGTCCTCCAACTTTTTTCACCATCCCTGTTCTGATTCGAACCCCATCGTTGGTGATCCGGTCTCTCAGCGTTATTCCATCCATGCTCCTCAAACACTTCATCTCGAAAACAGCCAACCATCTTCTCTCTTCTGCTCTCACCCCCCAAGTCTCAGCTCCGTAGAGCACAGTTGGGACAACAACACCCTCATACAGCCCTCTCATTGCTTCCATCCCCAACTTCCTATAGCTCATTACACTCTTTAATGCACCCAACACTTTACACCCCTCCTTCACTCGCGCCTTCACTTCAGTTATCTCCACATGGGAGCCCAGATACTTCAAACACTGAACTTCCTCCAAGAGCTCTCCATTCAGGGTGACACTAATTTTGCTCGCATCGATAGTCCTCGAGCATCTCATTACTTTACTCTTACCCACGTTCACTCGAAGATTCCTCCTCTCACACACTCTACCAAACTCAGACACTAGCCTACAGAGCTTCTCCTCCGAATCCGCAACCAGGGCCGTATCATCAGCAAATAGCAACTGGCTCAACTGCCAACTCCGCCCATTCGCTTCCAAGAGTTCCAAGCCACGACCCAGCACACTCGCGTTCACCTCCCTGACCACTCCATCC